>CAUYPK010086134.1:0-75840 GCA_963574355.1 Loris lydekkerianus | reverse complement strand
GGAAATAGCAGAGGATTTTAACAAATGGAAGAACACACCATGCTCATGGATGGGCAGAATCAACATTGTTAAAATGTCTATACTTCCCAAAGCAATCTACCTATTCAATGCCATTCCTATCAAAATACCAACATCATACTTTCAAGATTTGGAAAAAATGATTCTGCTTTTTGTATGGAACCAGAAAAAACCCCGTATAGCTAAGGCAGTTCTTAGTAATAAAAATAAAGCTGGGGGCATCAGCATACCAGATTTTAGGCTGTACTACACAGTGGTCAAGACAGCATGGTACTGGCACAAAAATAGAGACATAGACACTTGGAATCAAATAGAAAACCAAGAAATGAAACTAACATCTTACAACCACCTAATCTTCGAAAAACCAAACAAGAACATACCTTGGGGGAAAGACTCCCTATTCAATAAATTGTGTTGGGAGAACTGGATATCCACATGTAAAAGACTGAAACTGGACCCACACCTTTCCCCACTCACAAATATTGATTCAAGATGGATAAAGGACTTAAATTTAAGGCATGAAACAAAAAAAAATCCTCAAAGAAAGCATAGGAAAAACACTGAAGATATCGGCCTGGGGAAAGACTTCATGAAGAAGACTGCCGTGGCAATTGCAACAACAAAAAAATAAATAAATGGGACTTCAGCCTAAATGCCCACCAACCCAGGAATGGATTAAACCCAGCCCCAGCCAAACTGCAAACAAAAATACAGCTGGGTGTTGTGGTGGGTGCCTGTATTCCCAGCTACTTGGAAGGCTGAGGCAAGAGAATCACTTAACAAGTGATGGATTGGATTAACAAACTGTGGTTTATGTATACCATGGAATACTATTCAGCTATTAAAAAAAATGGAGACTTTACATCCTTCGTATTAACCTGGATGGAAGTGGAAGACATTATTCTTAGTAAAGGATCACAAGAATGGAGAAGCATGAATCCTATGTACTCAATTTTGATATGAGGACAATTAATGACAATTAAGGTCAATGGGGGGGAGGAAAAGCAGAGAGGTAAGGAGGGAGAGGGGTGGGGCCTTGGTGTGTGCCACATCTTCTGGGGGCAAGACATGACTGCAAGAGGGACTTTACCTAACAAATGCAATCAGTGTAACCTGGCTTATTGTACCCTTAATGAATCCCCAACAATAAAAATAAATAAATAAATAAAATAAAATAAAAGTAAAATGATAGCTCTTCAGTCCAGCAGTTTCTATAGTCCCAGTTACTTGGGAGGCTGAGGCAAGAGAATCACTTAATCCCAAGAGTTTGAGGTTGCTGTGAGCTGTGACGCCACGACACTCTACCAAAGTTGACATAATAAAACGCTGTCTCAAAAAAAAAAAAAAAAAGAAAAAATAGAAAAGAAGAGGCAACGTAAGGTGGCTCACACCTGTAACCCTAACACTTTAGGCAGGGGGATTGCCTGAGTTTAGGAGTTCAAGACAAGGCTGAGCAAAAGTGAGAGACTCCCCATGGGCGGTAACTGTGGCTCAACGGAGTGCCAGTCCCATATGCCAGAGGTGGTGGGTTCAAACCCAGCCCTGCCAAAAAACTGCCAAAAAAAAAAAAAAAAAAAAAAGTGAGAGACCCCCAATTCTACTAAAAATAGAAAAACTCGGTGGTTATTGTGGTAGGCATCTATAGTCCCAGCTACTCAGGAGGCTAAGGCAAGAGGATTTCTTGAGTCTAAGAGTTGGAGGTTGTTGTGAGCTATGACACCAAGGCACTCTACCAAGGACAACCAAGTGAGACGCTGTCTCAAAAATAAATAAAATACGGAGAAAAAGGCATTAAAAAAATAGAGGCTCGGTGCCTGTGGCTCAAGCGGCTAAGGCGCCAGTCACATACACCTGAGCTGGCGGGTTCAAATCCAGCCCGGGCCTGCCAAACAACAATGATGGCTGCAACCAAAAAATAGCCAGGCGTCGTGGCAGGCGCCTGTAAGTCCCAGTTACTGTATATACTCATGTATCAGCCGAGTTTTTCGGCACAAAATTTGTGCCGAGTTGGGGTTTTTCGGCGCAAATTTTGTGCCGAAAAAACTCGGCTTATACTCAAGTAGATACGGTATTTGGGAGGCGGAGGCAGGAGACTCGCTTAAGCCTAGGCGTTGGAGGTTGCTGTGAGCTGTGACGCCACAGCACTCTACCCAGGGTGACAGCTTGAGGCTCTGTCTAAAAAAAACAAACAAACAAAAAAAAAATAGAAAAGAACCCAAAGGAATTTGCACCAAAAGCCACTCTGGTAGTCAACTGTGTTATTGGTAGAAATTCCCCATCTCTCCTTGTATCTAATTTTACAATTCTTCCCATAAAAGAGCAGAGTATGTTTCCTTGCTGCTTGACTTTGAGTTCAGCCACATGACTCGCTTCAACCAATAAACTGAGATGGAAGTAATGGTATGTCAGTTCCAGGCCAAAATCTTAGAGAATACTTACATGTCTTTGCTTGCTCTCTTGTTCTCTTATTTCTAAATCTCCATTTCTTTTTCTTTTTTCAGTTCTTGGTCAGGGCTGGGTTTGAACCCACCACCTCTGGTATGTGGGGCTGGTGCCCTACTCCTTGAGCCACAGGTGCCACCCTGTTCTCTTGTTTCTGAGCTCACCATGGGAAGAAAAACCCAGAATATCCCACTGGTGAGGAGAAGATGAAACACCTAAGGCAGAGCTGCCCTGGAAGAGCAGCTCAGCGGGGCCCAAATGAGATCAGCCAACTTCCATTTTGCCTCCAGAAGTATGTGTTCAATATTATAAATGCCATGACTACCTGCCACTCAGATACTGCTGTTGTCTATCACAAGCATGCATTAGCGAGAGCTAATGGTACAGTTACCTAAACTAACACAAGATTATTTTAAAGTAGGATGCATCATTCAGTCTCCCCCAACTCTATTACTTTATAACACAAAAATTACAGCATGATTCTATATAAATGAAATGAACATTTCATGTTAAAGCCTAAGGCCTGTACCAGATCTGCTTACTCTCAAACATAAGTAAACCCAAATAAATAAATATATTCCCAAGATAATGTATTATTATCTTAAATGTATGTCTCTTTCTTACCTTTTAGTTTGTTGACTTCAATCTTAAGTGTCTTCAATTTCTGCTTGTAATCTTGCTTTTCTTTAACAACACAAGTCTCCACCATCTTAGCATCACGTAAGGCATGCTCTAACAGTTTAAATTTACCTGAACAGTCTGAAATGTGATTGACTGCCTCAATAATATCTTTGTCCTAAAAACCAAATTTGAAAACTGTTATATTAGATTTTTAAATTCCAACTAATCAATAAGAAAATATTATACTTATTAAGACTTCCTTGTGTGCCAGGTTTCATTCTAAGCACATTCATGTATTAATTTATTTAATCTTCATAGTAATTCCATGAAGGAGGTACTATTATTATTGCCAAGGACAGATGAGTCAACAGACACAGAAAGGTTACATTACTTGCACATGGTTACACAATTAGTTAGAGATGGAGCTGACATTTGAACCTAGCTGGCCGGCCACAGAAACTATGTACTGAACCACTATACCTTACTGTCTTCTCAGAAAGTTTAAAACCAGACAATTTGATTACCTAAGAAATGAAGAGCAAAGGGAGAGTTGACAGCCCTTGCATGGGGAACTCATTCTCCAGATCACAGATAAATCCCATGATTCATCATTTCCTCCCTTCTTTCAGCCTGTTAAAATGACAGACTCTAAGACTTCATCCCAAACTTACCATGTTAGAATCTTTTTAATTGTTGAGGTTGTTTTAATTATAAAAAAAAAAAAAGTTAACTGCTTGCTGTAAAGCAATTCAAACAATACCTAAAAGTATAAAAGTAATAAGTAAAGGTGCTATTCCTCCCCTACTCACCTAGAATAATTGTGGGTTGTTTTTTTTTTTTTTTTTTTTTTTTTAGACAAAGTCTCAAGCTATCGCCCTGCGCAGAGTGCTGTGGTGTTATAGCTCACAGCAACCTCTAACTCTTGGGCTCAGGCCATCCTCTTGACTCAGATTTTCCTATTTTTAGTAGAGACAGGGCCTTGCTTTTTGCTCAGGCTAGTCTTGAACCTATGAGCTCAAGCTATCCATCCTCCTTGGCCTCCCAGTGAGCCACTGTGCCTAGCCAGAATAATTAACACATTTGACCCCTGCTGAAATACACTGAAATATAAGTGTTTCTGCTACAGCATTATATATGCATTCTTTTTTTTCTGCCCACTCTGTTGCCCTAGGCTAAAGTGCATAATCATAGCTCACTACAGCCTTGAACTCCTAGGTTCCTCCTGCCTCAGCCTCTTTAGTAGTTGGAACTGGATATAGACATGCACCACCACACCTAGCTAATTTTTCTATTTTTTTTTTTTTTAAGAGATGGGGTCTTATTGTGCTGCCCAGGCTGGTGTCGAATTCCTAGTTTCAAGCAATTCTCCTGCCTTAGCCTCCCAAAGTGCTGGGATTTCAGGTGTGAGACACCCCATCCAGCCTCATATATGCATTCTTGAGAAACATCATCTGTACATCTCAGGCTAGGATGCTTACATAATAATAGGGTTGAGGCAGATCATTAAAAAAAAAAAACTGGAACCTTATGACCAGGCCAGTAGCAAAAAGTAACAGTTCTTCACACCTGATCACTTCAAAACATCAATGTGCTGGGGGAAAAAAATCACACATGAATTATCATGATTGTCCCATTAAACCAACATCATTAAAGGACACGTATTATGCAATAAAGACTATATATTACTGTACAGTGGGTGTTATGACTGTATCAACTACTTGACTAACAGTTTTTCTCTCCCTTTAAAAAATCTTCTAGTGGTTAGGACAATCTTATTTATTTTTTTGGAGACTCCCTAGGTAGAGTGCTGTGGCATCATCATAGCTGACAGCAACTTTAATCCCTTGGGCTCAGGTAATCCTCTTGCCTCAGCCTCCTTAGTAGCTGAAACTATGGGCACCCTCCATGACATCTGGCTAGTTTTCCATTTTTAGTAGAGACTGGGTTTTACTCTTGCTCAGGCTAGTCTCAAACTCCTGAGCTCAAGCAATCCACCTGCTTTGGCCTCCCAGAGTGCTAGCATTATAGATGGGAGCCACTGTGCCCAGGCAAGAATATATATTTTTTTAATTTTAAAAAAGGAAAAAATGTTAATAAGCAATCTAATTGCCAGTAACTTTAACTAATAATAAATACCTGGGGAAAAAGTTAATCCAGGCATGCCAAATCATGGGATGTGATTTGGAGACAGAAAACCAGCACTGGCCTTTTCTTTTAATACCTTGGGAGTATCATTTTAAACCTGTTTCTCTCATTTATAAAGTGAGTATTTTAGAAAATGAGAGTGACATTGGTAGCTCTATATTTCTGGGAGGCAATGAGATTGAGGTAATAAAATGTATGTGACTATACTTTATTAATCACAAAGTGCTCTGGCAAACAGAGGTATTGTTTTTAATTACCTTTAGCTTTATCATTGTAGTGAGAGCTTGTTCTCGAGCTTGTAATTGTCCTACCTGAGCAGAAAGTTCCACTAATGTGTTGCTGAGAGTTTCGTTTCTAGCCTACAAGGGAACAACACATACAATACTACTTGAGTCCTTTTAAAGCTTTCATTACAATCACTAGCCACAACCTACTCACTTTTCTATTTTGTTTCTTCCTTGTTTAACTTTTTTTAGTAACAAAATAAGATAAAAAAGCAATCATTAAAAAAGAATACAATTGCTTCTCTTCTGTCAAAAAGAAAAAAAAGGAATACAAATATCTATTTCTCCATTATTTCTAGCAACTTCTCAATACTTATGTTTGACCTACTGAATTATACTGGTTATGTTCCTAGTATCTTTTATGTATAATTTTAAGTTGGGAAGAAAGAAACAAACAAATGAATGAATAAGAACTGGATTAATAAGAGATTTCCTTTGTTGAAATAAAGTAGCATTAATGAATTTTGTTAATTTATTTAAAAACTATGTTGAGGCTCAGCGCTGGTAGGTCAGTGGTTAGGGTGCCAGCCACATACACTGGGGCTAGGGGGTTTGAACCCGGTCTGGGCCTGTTAAACAACGATGACAACTACAAAAACAACAATAAAGGGCGGCGCCTGTGGCTCAAAGGAGTAGGGCGCCAGCCTCATATGCTGGAGGTGGCGGGTTCAAACCCAGCCCTAGCCAAAAACTGTAAAAACAAACAAACAAACAAGCAACAATAAAAAAATAGCTGGGTGTTGTGGCGGGTGCCTATAGTTCCAGCTACCTGGGAGGCTGAGGCAAGAGAACTGCTTAAGGCCAAGAGTTTGAGGGGTTTTCTTTTTTGTTTTTTAAAGAAGAACTGTTTATTTACCGAAACTGGGGCAGATTAGATATACAACCAATTTTAAATTTACATATTTTAATTCAATTGTGAAGTGTTTTCTCTCACACAAACACAAATTGGCAAGCAACAGTTGTCTTAAGGTGAAACAGTCACCTTATCAATAAACTGTTGCTGTGAGCAGTAACACCACGGCACTCTACTGAGGGTGACATAGTGAGACTGTCTCAAAAAAAAAGAAAAAGTAAAAACTATGTTGAAAAAACTTCATACCGAGGTATTCCTATTTACCCAGTTGTTGTTTTTCTTTTTCTTTCTTTCTTTCCTTCTTTCTTTCTTTTTTTTTTTTTTTTTGAGACAGAGTCTCACTCTATCATCCTGAGTAGAGTGCCGTGGTGTCATAGTGGCTCACAGCTGCCTCAAACTCTTGGGCTCAAGCAATCTTCTTGCTTCAGCCTCCTGAATAGCTGGAATTAAGGCACCCACCATAATGCCCAGTTAGTTTTTCTATTCTTAGTAGAGACAAGAGTCTCACTCTTGCTCAGGCTAGTCTCAAACTGCTGAGCTCAAGCAATCCACCTGCTTCAGCCTCCCAGAGTGCTAGGATTATAGGTGTGAGCACCCGGCCTTAGTAGTTCTTTTTCTAAAACCATGGCACGGTATCTGATACACAGTTACTGTGTACGTGATGTATTTATTAGTTGGAGAAACTAGTAATCGGATTTTTTAAAAGATATTATATCTTCAGGAGTAAACTTAAATGCATATTACCAAGTGTAAAATGTCAATTTGAAAAGGCTATAATACTGCATAACTCCAACTATATGACAACTGTGGAAAAGACAAAAATATAGAGATGGTAAAGAGATTAGTGTTACCAGGAGTGAGTAGAGGGGAAGGAGTGAACAGCAGAGCAGAGGAGCCACAGGACAATGAAACTATTTTATATATACTACAATAGCAGATACATGTTATTTATTTGTCAAAACCTCATAGAATATAGAAAAGAAAGAGTAAACCCTATTGTAAATCATAACCATTAGGTGATATGATGTGTCAATGAAGATTAGTCAGTTGTAACAATTGCACCACACTGGTGCAAGATGCCAACAATGGGAAATGCCGTGTGTGTGCACTGGACACAGGGTGTGTTCAGGAACTACTTTCTGCTCAATTTTGCTGTGAACCTAAGACTGTTCTAAAAAATAAAGTTAATTAAGAAGATATTGTCACACAATTATAAGAGAGACTTTACCTAACAAATGCAAGCAGTGTAACCTGGTTTTTTGTACCCTCAATGAATCACCCCCTGCCAAAAAAACATATCTTCCATTTTTTCATATAATCTATCAACAGATTCTATAATTTTTCAACAGATTCTGTAATTTTTAATAATTTTTTTGGTAGCTAAAAACTATCCAGAATAGTATTCTAAAAAAAATCCTAAAATAAAATCTATAATCTTTTTGTTTTGAGACAGAGTCTCACTCTGTTGCCCCCGGTAGAGTGCCATGGCATCATAACTCACACCAACCTCAAAGTCTCGGGCTTAAACCATTCTCTTGTCTCAGCTTCCCAGGTAGCTGGGAGTACAGGTGCCTGCCACAACACCTGGATAATTTTAGAGATGGGGTCTCACTTTTGCTCAGGTTGGTCTCAAACCCATGATCTCACACAATCCACCCACCTCCGTCTCCCAGAATACTAGGATTACAGGCATGAGCCATTGCGCCTGGCTAAAATCTATAATCTTATTATGGATTATTTAGAATCATTACATTTCCAAGACCTACACCGAATAACCTGGGCTGAGGTGATTCTCTTGGCTTATTTACTTAGAATAACATTAAAAAGAGTGATATTCTTTTTGTTGTTGTTGTTGCCCTTGGTAGCATGCTGTGGTGTCACAACTCACAGCAACCTCAAACTCTTGGGCTTAAGAGATTCTCTTGCTTCAGCCTCCCAAGTAGTAGACTACAGGCACTCACCACAATGCCCGGCTATATTTTGTGGCAGTTTGATCAGGGGCGGGTATGGGGCCTGCGCCCTACCCACTGAGCCACAGGTGCCACCCCTGAATAACATTATTAAACAAAAATATGAAGGATATATTAAAAAAGCTTCCTCTCTGTGCCTCTTATAAGGCATGAGCTCAAAAAAGTAAGTGATGACTGATCAATCTTTAGGTATTAAAAACTGAAAACTGATTCAGCGCCTGGAGCACAGTGGTTACGGTGCCAGCCATATATACCAAGGCTGGCAGGTTCAAACCCAGCCCAAGCCAGCTACACAACAAGGACAACTGCAACAAAAAGTATCTAGGCATTGTGCCGGGCACCTACAGTCCCAGCTACTTGGGAGGCTGAGGCAAGAGAATGGCTTAAGCCCAAGAGTTTGAGGTTGCTGTGAGCTGTGATGCCACAGCACTTCACCAAGGGCTACGTAGTGAGTCTGTATCAAAAAAAAAAACAAGTTATTAAGAAAAATAAAAATAAAAAACTGAAAATCAGTCTTATAGACTTTATCCCCAATATGCGTATGCCGCTAACATAGTGTAGATATCAGATAAGATACAATAGTTTAGAAAACATAATTTGAAGCTACCAAAACTTGATGACACTCATCTAAGCCTTTGAGGAAGTCTTTCTAAAATAACATTTTTTTTTTTTTTTTTTTGTAGAGACAGAGTCTCATTTTATTGCCCTTGGTAGAGTGCCATGGCATCACACAGCTCACAGCAACCTCCAACTCCTGGGCTTAGGCGATTCTCTTGCCTCATTCTCCCAAGTAGCTGGGACTACAGGCGCCCGCCACAACACCCGGCTATTTTGTGTTGTTGTTGTTGTTGTTGCAGTTTGGCCACGGCCAGGATCGAACCCACCACCCTTTGTACATGGGTCTGGCGTCCTACCCATTGAGCCACAGGCACCGCCCCTAACACAATGCATTTTTGATTAAATGACAGATGCTACTAACCCAGCATAATAGTCTAAATGGGTTGAACTGAAACTTGACCTCCAGGACAGCTAACCAAAACTGCAGGATGAATGCAAACCTATGATTGTGGGTGGATGTATATAATTTCACAATATACATCTACATTTTTAACGAAACATTTAAACTAAATTTTTCAATAATTAAAACATAAACAGAATTTGGACTAGTGAAGCTTATCAAAAAATAAATGTAACCTCCAGGTCTTCAGCAAGCAGAGAAGAATGTGTTGCCTTTTGAGCCATTTCCTGAAGCTGGAGTTGAGCCTTTTGAAGAGTTGTTTGGCATTCAACTTGATTGGATTCAAGGGCTTTTACCTTCTTCATGAGTGACCTGATTATGTCAGTTCTTTTATGTAGTTCACCTGAGGGAAATTTCATAAACAACTTATTTGTAGTCAGATTTGAAATTTAAAATGCCTTATTTTCAAAATTGGTACTTAAAAAGCAAAAATGTGCTTAAGACTTTTTTATTATTATTATTTATTATTATTATTTTTTTGAGACAGTCTAACTATGTCACCCTCGGTAAAGTGCTGTGACATCACAGCTCATAGCAACTTCAAACATTTGGGCTTAAGCAATTCTCTTGCCTCAACCTCCCACGTAGCTGGGACTATAGGCACCCACCCCGACAGCTGGCCAAACCACAACACCTGGATATTTTTTGGTTGTAATTGTCATTGTTGTTTGGCAGGCCCAGTCTGTGTTTGAACATGCAGCTCCAGTGTATGCATGGCGCCCTACCCACTGAGCTATAGGCGCCAAGCCTAAAGACTTTTTTAAAGGAGAATTCTCTCTCTCTCTCTCTCTGTGAAATGCATAGTACTGTACCTCATCAAGATATGAAACTGTCGGTGGCGCCTGTGGCTCAGTGAGTAGGGCACCGGCCCCATATACCAAGGGTGGCGGGTTCAAACCCAGCCCTGGCCAAAATGCAACAACAACAACAACAACAACAACAACAAAAAATAGCAGGCATTGAGGCGGGCGCCTGTAGTTAGCCAGGCATTGTGGCAGGTACCTGTAGTCCTAGCTACTCTGGAGGCTGAGGCAAGAGAATGGCCTAGGCCCAAGAGCTGGAGGTGCTGTGAGCTGGTTTCATAGCACTCTACCAAGGGTGACAAAGTGACACTCTGTCTCTAAAAAAAAAAAAAGAAAGAAAGAAAGAAATGAAACTGTTATTGGTCAGAAGCCCCTTAGATGTCACTTCCTGATTACAATCTCTCCTATTCCTACCTCCCAGTGACCACCTTGATCTTACAGTAATTATTTCCTATCTTTTTATTATGGTTTTTTATTACCATTCAAGACAGAATCCCTAAAAAATATTACTTAATTTGAAGCCTGCAGTTTGAAACCAATCTGGCCAATATAACGAGATCCTGTTTGTACAAAAAAATAAAAAAATTAGCCAGGTATGTTGGTACACACCTGTATTCCCAGCTACTAGGGAGGCTGAGGCAGGAGTTCAAGGTTGCAGTGAGCTATGATCATGTCACTGCACTTTAGCCTGGGCAACAGAGACTTTGTCTTTAAAAAAATAAAAATAGGCTGGGCTCAGTGGCTCATACCTATAATCCTACTACTCTGGGAGGCCAAGGCAGGTGGATTGCCTGAGCTCACGGGTTCAAGACCAGCCTGAGCAAAGGCAAGATCCCATCTCTACTAAAAATAGAAAAACTGAGGCAAGAGGATCCTTGAGCCCAAGAGTTGGTGATTGCTGTGAGCTATGACACAATGGCCCTCTGCCCAGGGCAACAGTTTGAGATTATTATCTCAATAAAAAAATAAATACATAATAAATAAAAATAGGCGGGGCGTGGTGGCTCATGCATATTACCCTAGCACTCTGGGGGGCTGAGGCTGGTGGATTGCCTGAGCTCACTAGTTCAAAATCAGCCTGAGCAAGAGCGAGACCCCGTTTCTAAAAAATAGGCATTGTGGCAGGGGCCTATTGTCCCAGCTACTAGGGAGGCTGAGACAAGAGAATCACTTGAGCCCAAGAGTTGAGGTTGCTGTGAGTTGTGACACCATAGCACTCTACTGAGGGAGACAAAGTGAGACTCTGTCTCAAAAAAAAAAAAAATTAAAATTAAATAAATAAATAAATAGAAATAGGCTTAGCGCCTATAGCTCAGTGGCTAGAGCACTGGCCATACACACCGGGGCTGGTGGTTTGAACCTGACCCAGGCCTGCCAAATAATGACAACTGCAACAAAAAAATAGCCAGCCTGGGTGGCACTGTAGCTCAGTGTTAGGGCACCAGCCACATACACCGAGGGTGGCAGGTTCAAAACCAGCCCAGGCCAGCTAAAACAACAATGACAGGGTGGCGCCTGTGGCTCATTGGATAGGAGGCCGGCCCCATATACCTAGGGTGGCAAGTTCGAACCTGGCCTTGGCCAAACTGCAGCAAAAAAATAGCCAGGAGTTGTGGCAGGTGCCTGTAGTCACAGCTGCTCAAGAAGCTGAGGCAAGAGAATCACTTAAGCCCAGGAGTTGGAGGTTGCTGTGAGCTGTGACACCACAGCTCTCTACAGAGGGCAACAAAATGAGACTCTGCCTATAAAAAGAGAAAAAAAAAAAACCCAACAATGACAACTGAAACAAAAACATAGCCAGGTGTTGTGGCGAGTGCTTGTAGTACCAGCTATTTGGGAGGCTAAGGCAAGAGAATCACTTAAGCCCAAGAGTTTGAGGTTGCTGTGAGCTGTGACGCCACAACTCTACCAAAGGTGACATAGTGAGACTCTGTCTCAAAAAAAAAAAAAGAAAAAAAGAAAAGAAAAGAAAAGATCAAGCTCACTATCAGAATACTAAAATCTTTTAAGTCAGTTCAAAAGAAATGGCTAACAATGACATCTTTATTCAAATTCTTGCTCAAAATTTCCTTCAGATTTACCCTTGATGCTCACTCCATGTTAATTAGAGCTCTACGCAGAACTTTCTATATTTATGTACTTGTTTACCCTACATTATTTGTGAGTGGCTGTTCATAAAGACCTTCTACTTGCGCTGAGACTAAACCCCAGGACAGCAGGGACTCTGTCCTTTGTTTCTTCTCTACCTTTGTCATAAGCCCTTTCCATGTGTTAACATACCAAAGTGCATAACAGATGTTGCTGAATGTATTTCTGACCTTCTAATTTGCTGCAACGTTCTTCCAAAGTCAAAACTTTCTGCCGATCCTCTTCCCATGAAAGAAGTTGTCTTTGATGCACTGTAACCATATCATTGAGCTCTTTATCTCGGTCTTTTAATTCTGCAATGAGCAACTGCAGCTCCCTCCGTTGTTTCTCTATAGTGGAAATCTCAACTTCTGACGCGATGTTCTGAAACAGAAAAGTGGTTTTACATCAGAACAAAACTAATCAGTAAATAAATTGGCCAAAGCATATTTTCCAAATAATTATATCTTCTTTCACTGCCAATTCCAAGTAGTTAAATTAAGTTTTATTATTAATAACATGGCATCAAAATTACGTGTACTTAAAAAACAAGTTCAAGTTCAAACCTACCATGTACTCTGCCTTTCTATCATTTTCTGTCATTCCAGACGCACTATGCTGAAAAAGTGGGACTGTTTCTAAAATCCACTATAATCATAAATAAACCCATTTCTGCACTTTTTTCCCTTTGCTGTCATTTCTTTCCTGGAATCCTCGAGAAGAATCATTTCCTCTATCAATCAACAATATTACCCCACACTTTGCCCCAGCAAGTATGGAGTAACCAAGTAAAGGTAAACATGTAATAGTTACAGTTTATTATTTTTTATTTTTGAGACAGAGTCTCACAGTATATCGCCCTTGGTAGAGTTCCGTGGCGTCACAGCTCACAGCAACCCCAAACTCTTGGGCTCAAGCGATTCTCTTGCTTCAGCCTCCCAAGTAGCTGGGACTACAGGCGCTCAGCACAACCCCCAGCTATTTTTTGGTCATAGTTGTCATTGTTATTTGGCAGGCCCGAGCTGGATTAGAACCCGCCAGCTCCGGTGTATGTGGCTAACCCTACCCAATGAGATACAGGCGCCGAGCCTGAAATAGTTACAGTTTAAATGTAAATAATTCTTACTAAAGAACAGGATTTTTAGTTATAAAAAAAAGAGAATATAGTTTCAAAGTGTGGTTATTTGTTACAACCACAACACCTGAAATGCACACTCATTCCAGCAAGGACAATTTAATACTAATGCCAAATTCAACATGCCTGATTAAAAACCAAATTTTGTAAGGAAAATGGTCACATATGCAGAAAGGCCATAGTGTAATAAACCCCAGATACTCAGTACCTATGTTCTACCACTATCAAGATTTTGTAATACCTGCTTCAATTTCCCTTTATTTGTTATTGATAAAAATGGCATTTCAGGCTGGGCATAATCCTAGCACTTCAGGAGGCCTAGGTGGAGGATCCCTTGAGCTCAGAAGTTTGAGACCCACCTGAGCAAGAGCAAGACCCTGTCTCCACTAAAAATAGAAAAATTAGCCAGGTGTTGCAATGCATGCCTTGTGGTTCCAGTTGCTCAGGAGGCTGAGGCAAGAGAATCACTTGAGCCCAAGAGTTTGAAGTTGCTAGGAGCTCAGCTAACACCACTGCACTCTAGCCTGGGCAACAGAGTGAGACTCTGTCTCAAAAAAATAAAAAAAGTTATTTAAAAAAAAGTCATGTCAGGGGAGAGGGGAAGAGGGTGGGAGATTGGTGTGCTCCCACTTAATGGGCACAACATAAGGGTATATGGCACACCCTTGGTGTGGGACACAATAGGGACCTACCTAACAAACGCAAACATTATAACCTGATTGTACCCTCACATTAATCTGAAATTAAAAAAAGAAAAAAGTCATTTCATCCTTACATAGCTCAGTAAGCATCTCGAAAAAAGAGCATTTCTTATATAACTGTAATGCTATTTTCTTTTTATTTTTCTTTTCTTTTCTTTTGTGGCATCACAGTTCACAGCAACCTCAAACTCTTGGGCTTAAGCGATTCTCTTGCCTCAGCCTCCCAAGTAGGTGGGACTATAGGCACCTGCCACAATGCCTGGCTATTTTTTTTGTTGCAGTCGTCATTGGTGTTTAGCTGGCCTGGGCTGGGTTCGAATCTGCCACCCTTGGGGTATATGGCTGACACCATAACCACTGTGCTACGGGCGCTGAGCCAATGATGGTATTTTCATACCTAACATCTACAATAATTCCTTTTAAGCACAAACTCATTTTAAAGTCTAGTGCACTGAATTTGGTCTGACTCAAATATAAATTCAGAAGTAGCCACTTAGTGGCTATAACCTTGGGCAAGTTACCGTATATACTCGAGTATAAGCCAAGACTTTTCGGCAAAAAATTTGTGCCGAGTTCAGGTTTTTTGGCACAAATTTTGTGCCAAAAAAACTTGGCTTATACTCGAGTATATACAGTACTTTTCTAAACCTTAGTTTCCTCCCCTGTAAAATAGTAACAACAGCACTTTAACTTCTTAGATGAAGCAAGATAAACTCTGTAAAGTACTTAAGCATAAAGCTTGGCACACAGTAAGTACTCAAGAAACATTAGCTATTATTCGGCTGTGAACCACATTTGGAATTACAGTACTCTCCCTGTCTATAAAGAACTAAATACCTTGAAGACAGTAGTTAAAAGTGCACTAGAGGCTCATGTACATCATTACAGCTTTTTGAAAAATGAGATTTCTAAATAAGAACGATGAATGAACTGCAGTTACTTACTAGTAACTAAACACAGAAAATGGAATTCAGAGTCAAGGGGTTCCAAGTCACAAGATTTAAATGCCAGTCTGGTTAGTCATTCATCATTCAACAAATATTTACTGGGCACCAGTGGCTAGGGATGCAGTTATGAGCATGCCAGGTCAGGAGCATATATTGTATTAATACTACAGAAAAACAGGCAATAAGCCAAATATACAAAAAGAGTTCATCTTGTTATATACTGATAATTGCAAACCTTGGGCAAGTCCACTTTCAAGACTTGTTGGTAAAACGGAGTTATAAGCGTCCCTCCACTCACCAGGTTAAGTAAATTAAGGACATCAAACCAGGTGTACAGGAAAGCAGCTCTACAAATGCCACTTGAGATCCTTAAAAGTGAGTACCTGGTACTGGAGCCTCTTGGTCTGGGCTGAAAAATCATTTTTTTTTTAGGTTAAGGAAAAAGATGTGACGCTCTGTTTTTACTCTATGTACTGCGTATTGTTTCAAATCTTAAGCAGAAACTGTTCCTTAAAAGCACCCTAGATTCCGGTCAACATGCACTGTCGACGCCGCGGACGGTGCCCAGGCGGCCACTCACCTGGCGCCCGGTGAAGAAGGTCGCCGATGGGTTCATAGGTGTCTCCTCCGCCCCGGGAGAGTCGGTGTGGGCAGCGTCACCCGAGAAACGCCATAGGCACGCCTGCCCGGAGCGGCGGGGGCGAGCCCGGAGCCCCGGAGCCCCGTGCGCCCCTAAACCGCCTGCCCAGTGCTGGCCTCGCGACACTTGGCGACGCTATGCGCCGACGCCGAGGCTGGCCCTCCCACCCGGCTCAGTCTCAGAATGAAGAGTCCATTACTCTGCAGGAGGCCCCTGTACCCAAGGGCCCTCTAATCGCCGGTTCTTGACCACCGCCCAACGAATGAATAAGCAAATTAAAGGCTACTCGTCTGAGCCCGTCACCCTGGCTAGTCCTAGGACCGTTGAGATGTTCATTTCTTATTTTCCGTCTTCCCGCACTCAACTGTGAGCTGCCTTGCTGACTCCTGTGGGTACCTGACACTGAGAACAGGACCCAGCACTGGATTAAAAGTGGAAACAGACAGGGCGGCACCTGTGGCTCAAAGGAGTAGGGCACCGGCCTATCCGGAGGTGGAGGGTTCAAACCCAGCCTTGGCCAAAAACTGCAAAAAAAAAAGAAAGTGGAGGCAGACACCCAGCCCTCCTAGTTAAGTTACTGGCCATCCTAGCAGACCACTCTAAACCAAGATTTCCAATTAAGAGATTCCCTCCAGCCCCCATGAAAAGCGATGAGAACCGTGGCACTTTGTCACAAAATTTACCATATTCTGGGACGTATCTAAGCTTTTTTTAAGCGTTGTCCCATAGAAACCCTTCATCTCCTTTCACTCTTCCCCAATGTTATGTAGGAACTGGACTATGAAAAGATAAGGTTTATCATACTTCACCCTGGTTGCCCATCCCCAAATGTTTACTTAACCCATCAGATAGCACTACTGTCTTATTTCAACTTTGCTTGCTGGTTAGCAAAATATGCCAGTGTTTGAAAAAAGACAATCTTAAAATGGAAAAACAAAATTAAGATTTCTTGCTTTGAAGCTTTACTGATGGGCCTATGTTTAGGAGGATAACACAATGTCTTAGAATTTATTAAGAAACCAAATTCTGGCTGTTTTAAGACAGCCCATCAGTAAATGACTATGCCGTTAAGTCTTGGTGGTGGGGAAGATGACAAGAAAGGAGAATTGAATGTCAATTTTCAAATTGAGGAGCATTTTAATTCATCATTCTCAGATTTAACCATTGTTAAGAGTTGGTATTTTTCCAGGAAGCCTTACAGTGCCATTGTTCACCAGGCAACCACACATGCCTTAAAAGTACCTGTACAAGGAAAGTAAGAAATGAGGCTAATCTTATGATTATAGTTTGGTTAATAACTGAATGTGGTAAGAGGACTATAATAACCAGATGCAAATCAAAAATCCCAGTATTTTACGTTCACTCACTCCATACAGGTTTTCTTTAAAAGTCTTTAAAGGGAAGAAAACAACTTTTCAAAATGTCACAAAAATGAAGGCTACAAGAATTACATCACATCTGACTTTATACTCACATGGCTTAATCCAAACTGAAGTCCTGAATGGATTTATTCCTGTCTCCTTACTTGATTTCCTAAGGGAACTTAGTAAATAATGAAGACAGGACCTACAAGGTAGAATTCATCTTTAAAATGGTAATTTAACAACTTTTAAACTAAGAAAGCTATCACAGATTATACTGCATATTAAGCAACAGCTGACTTTACTGAGGTTTTAACTAAAAGGGAGTTTAAAGTTACATATTGTCAGCATCTATTTTTTTAAAATGATAGGTGGTACTTGTAGCTCAGTGAGTAGGGTGCCGGTCCCACATACCAAGGGTGGGGGGTTCAAACCCAGCCCCTGCAATAAAAAATAGCCAGGCAGTATGGTAGTCCCAGTTACTCAGGAGGCTGAAACAAGAGAATCGCCTAAGCCCGAGAGCTGGAGATTGCTGTGAGCTGTGACGTCATGACACTCTACCGAGGGTGATGGAGTGAGACTGTCTCTAAAAAATAAATAAAAATAAATAAAAATGAATGAAACACGGGTGGTGCCTGTGGCTCAATGAGTAGGGTGCCAGCCCCACATACCAAGGGTGGCGGGTTCGAACCTGACTGCAGCCAAACTGCAACAACAACAAAAAAACAGCCGGGCAGGTGCCTGTAGTCCCAGCTACTCAGGAGGCTGAGGCAAGAGAATTGCTTGAGCCCAAGAGCTGGAGGTTGCTGTGAGCTGTGATGCCACAGCACTCTACCAAGGGCAACAAACCATAACTATCTCCAAAAAAAAAAAAAAAAAAAAAATGAAACACTACATATCAAAATTGTATCTGCTCTTGAAGTTTCAAGCTTCATCAAGGAAAATCTCTCACACTTAATGAGATAAAGCTGCTTAATGGGTCACATTCTTTTTTGCTAAAAATACTAGATGTTGAGAATGTATAAATTAAAGTCAATCCTTGCACTATTAATTTTAGTCAAAAATTATAAACCATGTTGCATTTAAATTTCAGGTCAAAGAAAAAGATTGACACACATATTATCACAAGTACAATTTTAATCCTGCATTTTCCTGCAGTAACATCCATTGCTGGCTATCTGGATTGAAACTGCATTCCAAGAACCAAGAACATTAAGAAACGTTACATAAAGTCACATTGTGTTGATACAGGCACACAAACATCTCCAGCACCAATGGAATACACACATTAACAAATGCCAAATGGTCTTCATAGACAAATTTGCTTCATCAGGTAATCCTATTTAGTAGAATTCAGTTAATGCAGAATTTTAAATTTTATATCTTTATTACACATTTTTCTAAGACTTTATTTTAAAAAATTCATTCAAGATTGTAATTTGCATGGCAATAAACAATGGTTTCATACATTCTAAGTTTTTAAAAAATTTATCTATAGCAATTTAAAACACTACATGTCTTCAATTTGCAGCACCTGACTTAAAAGTTTAAGTTCATTTAATGCATTTACTAAATCTGTCCGTTTCTCTTGTAAGAAAGACATGTTTCGAAATTGTTACTTTCCAGATTCTATAGTAAGTGTATGTTTGTATTATTTTTAATTCATTAGCAGAATTTTACTCACATTACTTAATAGTTTGAACAAAAATTCCCAGCCTCTCTGAATGGCCTTCCACTCAGAATAATAATAATGAATATCTAAATGGATTTGGGTCTACCCCCATTTAACATTACCAAACATGTTTCCAAGTATTCTTCGAAAATATGAATTTTAAACATATAATTTCTATCACATGATGCATTGTCACCTCTTTAACCATTCCTAATTATTCATTTATATATTTTGAAATTTTTGATATCAAAAACAATATTGTAATGAACACCTTCATTCAGCAATTTTATCCAAGACTGTTTCTTTTCTTTTTTTTTTGAGATAGAGTCTCACTATATCATCCTCAGTAGAGTTCCATGGTGTCACAGCTCACAGCAACCTCAAACTCTTGGGCTCAAGCGATTCTCTTGCCTCAGCCTCCCAAGTAGCTGGGACTACAGGCGCCCACCACAACACCTGGCTATTTTTTTTGTTGCAATTGTCATTGTTGTTTAGTAGGCCCAGGTGGGGTTCAAACCTGCCAGCCTTGGTGTATGTGGCCAGCACTCTACTCCCTGAGCCATGGGTGCTGAGCCACAAGACCATTTCCTTAGGATAATGTCAAAGAAGTGGCTTCCTGGGTCATACAGTGCACATGGTTTTAAGGCTTTTAATATACTTTACCAAAGAATCTCCAGAACAGCTTGAACAACTACTAACACTATGTTATTATGCCTACAAAATGGACTTAGTAACAAGGAAGCAAATTCAACCACAAATCTGCTAAGATTTTCACCCATCTCAAAATTATCACCACCAAAGAAGCAAGGAGACATATTACTGGTGAGAAAACCAAATTTTAAAAAATCACTCAGCTTTAGATCAGTAAAATAATCAACAGAAATGCTTCCCACAGAAGGTCTACAGGGTTTTTCCAAAAATAAAAAGTTAAAAAGAGAGAAAGATAAAAGTCAGTACCAAATGACCAAAATTTTTTATTTCACTAAATTCTTCCTCACGCAGAAGCATGACAGTCTCCCCTCTTTATTAGACTTTGGCAATAAAAAAACAAGCAGCCTTGTACAGAACAGTGAAAATGCCAAGGATGAGGGTAGTCTACAGTTTTACTGTAGGATAAATATATATATATATATTTCTTTTTTTTTTAAAAGGCCGCTCCCCCTTTGGCCATATCAACTTTCAGTTCAGGTCATTAAATACAGACACATTTTCAAAATCACTTCTTTACTTCTCCAAGATCTTCAATACTGTCATCATCTACCTATAAAACACAATAATTACATTTCATGAGTGTGGCAAATAAGAAAAAATGAAATAATCTGCTTTAAAAACTTATTTCTATGGATATATGTTATACGTATTTACCTCTGGCCATTTTTCCTGAATGACATCAATTATATCATCTGTAAAGTCTCCCTGAATGATAATTTCATCCTCCCCTGTTACTGAGGCACCACAGGAGAACTTTTGAGCAAAAAATCTTTGTGCTTCTTTAAGATCAATTTCTGTTGTTTTAAAAAAAGGAAGAGCAAGACTATAATTGGAACTGTGCATCAAAGATAAATTTCCATTTTGAAATTTAATCTGCATTTTAAAGTCATAAAACAGATTGTGTTAAGGAGTTTCATTCATATGCCTTTCAGAACAATAATTACAAATTACCATAGGTAAAGATCTTAACAAGCCTTAATATTTATGAGGTCTATTCATTGTACTGTCACATGAACATATCAAAGGACCATGTTTTTGTTTTTGTTTTGAGACAGAGTTTCACTTTGTCAGCCTAAGTAGAGTGCCATGGCCTCATAGCTCACAGCAACCTCAAACTCTTGGGCTCAAGTGATTCTCTTGCCTCAGCCTCCCCAGTAGCTGGGACTACAGGTGCCCACCACAACACCTGGCTATTTTTAGAGATGAGGTCTCACTCTGGCTCAGGCTGGTCTTAAACCTGTGAGCTCAGGCAATCCACCCACCTCGGCCTTCCAAAGTACAGGCGTGAGCCACTGCACCCAGCCCCATGAACCATGGTTTAATTTTCACACCAGTTTCATTATTCATTCAATGTCTTCAGGAACTAAAAGTGCTCTAAAATCAAGACATTCTGCTGCTACCTGCCTTTCTACACCCTCCACTGTCATTCCCAAAGGAAACAAATCATTTTACAACTCTTTGCCACCATGCCTGCAGACAGGATAGAGGAGTAGCATCAGATAACTTCAAAGAGAATCCTTTCCAGACTTCCTCATCCTACATATAATGTGCCCAAGCACAAATTCCAGAAACAAAAAAACACAAGTCCCCTCTACAAAAGATTTTTTGCTATAGTTAGAAGTGCAAAGCCTCATTTTGTATCATAGCAAAAAGAGACCTATGAAGTTTTCGTGATACCAATACAGTTCATACATTTCAAACATATTTAAGCCCGAACTCACCAAAAGTTGCAAGGCCACATACTCTTGTTACATATTTCTTCTTTGCTCTGGGAATTTTGGCTATAGTAACCTTCTGTGGTACAGTCTTCTTTTTTTGTTTTATTTGCCCCCTTCCACCTTTATTTATTGAGAAAGAACTTAGCATTAATTGTTTTGTTTTTTGATATAACAAGTCTTTAAATTTAATTTTCAAAAGGTTTAAGTTTCTCTAATACAAAATTAACAAACACAAACATGTATTTATTTAATAAATATTTATTAAGTACCTACTATGTGCCAAACACTGGGCTAAGTGCTGAGGACACAAAAATGAACAGAACATAGTCTCTGCCCCTCCTGATACTCACAATCTAGTGAGGGGAGTAAGAAAAAAAAAAAGTTAAATTACAGTAATCTGATATTTACTATAATAGGATCCAATGAATAAGGTACTACAGTACCATAACTTTGCAAAGGATTGACTCACTCAGCTTCCAAAGGACAGAAAAAGTTTCCAAGATGAAGTGACAGCTAGGTTGGGTTCTGAAGAACAAGGAAGTATCCAGGTGAAGGGGAAAGGGCTAGAGAGATATGAAAAGACATTCCAGGAAAAGAGAACAAGTACAGTGATAAGAAAATGCATTTGTAACTTTGGGGACTACACTTAATCTTGAGTGATCCTTAAGGATATGCAGCAGATGAAGCCAGAAAAGCAAAAGATTACGTATCAGTCATTAAAGACTGGTACATCAAGCTCTGGTACAAGTAATCGACTTTATATTGTGGAAAAAGAGAAGCCATTGAAAAACTATGCAGGACTGAAATAACCAGATTCACATTTTGTCAAGATCACTCTATAGTGAATATATACTCAGGTAGATCTGTGAAGAATAAGGCTCCTGCATTAACTCAGGCAGATATTTATCAAAATCTAAACCAAAGCAGTGGCAACAATAACAGCCACTAGGCAAAGGATAAGGAGACAACAGAGGAGACATAACAGAATTTAGAATGAATTAAAGTGAGCAAAAAGAAAATCTAAGCAGGTTCTCAAGTTTTTGGCACAGATGACTGGACAAATTGTACTGTCACTAATCAAAATTGATTGATTTGGGACTTAGTAAATTTAATTTTGGAAATGCTATGTTTTGAGATGCTTATGGGACCAGGCACACTTTCCATTTAGAGACAGGGGTCAGGTCCAGAGATGCAGATTTTGGGAATTTTAAGTGTGTAGTGGTGGCAAAAGTTAGAGATATAATAGATCATCCAGGGAAAACATGCAAAACGAGAAGGTAAAGGGCCTAAGTCAAAATCCTAAAAAGCCACCAACCTTTAAGAGACAGAAGGAAGAAAAGTTTGCACAGAAGACTAAAGAGGAGTGATAGGAGAACTAGGAAAGAAGAATGCCACAGAAACCAAGGAACTACAACACTTTTAAAAAGGAGGGAATGCTCAAATGCTATTATTATTGATTACCAAGCCTTTGGTAACCTTTACTAGAAAAGCATCAGTGGCATGAAAGTTAGTTTAGAACAGATAGAGGAGTGAATAGTGAATGACAGGACAGAAAGGGGGTAGCAAGTCTAGTCTTCTAAGTCTGGTTAAGAGAAAGGAGGAAAAAGATTAAAAAAAAAAAAAAATGATATGAGCTTTTGGGAGCTTTTCTTTTTTTTTAAGATGCAAGATCCTGAAAATATTTATAAGCTAATTTTAGTCATAGGGGAGAATAATTAAAGAAACAGGCAGGGACAGGATCCATAACACAAGATATTAGTTTTAGAGGGAAAGAGAATTAAGAATACTCAACAACTGTAAAATAAAATCATCAAATCAGCTATCAGAAGAAATGAGAAGATAAAACCTTTAAATAAATGTTCTCACTCCACTTCAATAGAATACACAAGAAGTTTAGCCTGCTTGCTGCTTTTTACATTTATACAGGGCAAATAAGCATGTTTTGTTAGGTTCAATTTACGATAAAGCCCAAATCATATCACATCTGATCATGATCCTGAGGATACGATTTTGTACCCCTCTATATAATATACACAAAGAATTGTAATACACATAGAATTAAAAAAGAGATGTTAGTAACTGTATTAGTAACTGTGGTACATCCCCCCCCCCCCCTTTTTAAAGAGATGGAGTCTCACCATGTTGCCCAGGCAGAGGCACAGTGGCCATTCATAGGTGCAATCATAGCAAACTATAGCCATCTACAGCCTGTAATTCCCAGGCTCAAGCAATCTTCAGATGTAAGTATAGGCATGTGCCATGCATCTGGCTTTGGGAACACTTATAATTACTTACTTATAAGGGAAGGTATGTTTGTACAAATCCAAATGTGAATTAAGGTCTTACCTCTCTTTTGTTTTTTCTTCTCTTCTTCTTCTCCTGCTGTTCCTTGACCCTCACTAATTCCAGCTTCTTGTTTGGGGGAATTTTCTACGTATAAAAATGAAATTCAAAAGCATTAACACCCATCACATAATCATTTCATACTAATGTTAAAAAAAGAGATCATCCTTGAGCAACCTTAAACACAAATAAGACATTTACCAACAACAGAGCATGGCTTTTAATATTGCTAGACTTCTAGGGTGGCACCTGTGGCACAGTGAGTAGGGCCCATATACTGAGGGTGGCGGGTTCGAACCCAGGCCTGGCCAAACTGCAACAACAATAACAAAAACATAGCCGGTATTGTAGCGTGTGCCTGTAGTCCCAGCTACTCGGGAAGCTGAGGCAAGAAAATCACCTAAGCCCAAGAGGTGGAGGTTGTTGTGAGGTGTGACACCATGAAACTCTACCAAGGGCGACAAAGTGAGACTCTGTCTCTTAAAAAAAAAAAAAAAAATATATATATATATAGGCTCGGTGCCTGTGGCTCAAGCGGCTAAGGCGCCAGCCACATACACCTGAGCTAGTAGGTTCGAATCCAGCCCGGGCCAACCAAAGAACAATAACAGCTGCAACCAAAAAATAGCCAGGCGTTGTGGCAGGCACCTGTAGTCCCAGCTACTTGGGTGGCGGAGGCAAAAGAATCACTTGAGCCCGGGAGTTAGAGGTTGCTGTGATCTGTGATGCTACAGCACTCTACCCAGGGTGACAGCTTGAGGCTCTGTCTCAAAAAAAAAAAAAAAAAAATATATATATATATATATATAGAGAGAGAGAGAGAGCTAGACTCTTAGTCAAGTCTAAATCTAAAGTCATCATAAGTATGTAGGGACAGAAGAGAAAATAATATCTTCGATATGTAGATATACATAGATTAGAATTTTATTAGCCACATGAGAGAAGCATAAAAAACACTGGACTCTGCAGTGTTCCCACATCTAAACATACTGATTTTTCTTTTAAGAGATGGGGTCTCACGCCTCTGCATCCCAGCCCGGAGTATATAGCTCATGGTAACCTCAAACTCCTGGGCTCAAGCAATCCTCTGTCTCAGTCTCCTGAGTAGCTGAGACTATAGGCATACAACTCCATACCCAGCTAATTTTGTTTTTGTTTTGGTAGAAATAGAGTCTCCCAGGCCAGGCGCGGTGGCTCATACCTGTAATCCTAGCACTCTGGGAAGCCAAGGTGGGTGGATTGCTTGAGCTCAAGAGTTTGAGACCAGCCTGAGCAAAAGCGAGACCCCCATCTCTATTAAAATAGAAAAACTGAAGCAAGAGGATCGCTTGAGCCTAGGAGTTGGAGGTTGCTGTGAGCTATGATGTCATAGCACTCTACCCAGGGCAAAAGCTTGAGACTGTTTCAAAAAAAAAAAAAAAAAAAAAAGAAAAGAAAAGAGAGTCTCCCTATGTTGACCAGGCTGGTCTCGAACTGGCTGAAGTGATCTCCCAGTTTGCCTCCCAAACTGCCAGGATTGCAGGCGTGAGCCACTGCACTTTGCTAAATGTACTAATCTTGTTAATATCTGGTCCTGGCTGAGAAGAGATTCCTACTCCCTCACTTAAAGAATCACAATCATGTCCCAGGCAGGTCACATTTAGGACCAACCATGTAGACTGACACCACCACTAGATTTGAGGTTTCCTTTTTTCTAAATTTCAGGTTTATGAAATTTAGATGTGAGGTAATATGAGATGTGAGGTAATATTTGAATTTGTTAAGAGTCCATCTTGTAGTTGTGTCCCACACCTAAGAGGAGTGCCATACCCCTACGTTGTGGCCATTGAGAGCACCAATACCTCCTCATTCCCCCTTCCCCCAACTTGAATTGAGTTTTACTCCCACGTGGGTGTGAATGAGATCATCCACTGGTTTCACATTAGTCTGAGGGTTCTTATCCAACCCATGACCCTGCCTTAGTAGCTACTAGTCAAAACGAACTTAATGAATTTAAGGATTTGTACTTCATGGAAATAATCTAAAAATTGAGCAGCAAAGTATGGGGCAACACTGGGTATATTTGGAAGGCATGTTCTAAGCCCAGGCTTTTTTTTTTTTTTTTTTGAGGCAAAGTCTCACTTTGTCACCCCTAGTAGAGTACCAGCACTCTGGGATTACAGGTTTGAGCCTCTGTGCCTGGCCCTAAAGGCTTTCTTTTCTTACTGCTGCCTTTATTTTTACCAGTTTTCTAAGATAAGCCACTAATATGAACAAATTGAGGAAATACGTTCCTCCACAATCTCTCACACCTCTAGTAACAGCAACTCCAACCTTCTAGTTGCTTAGACAAAAACCTTAGATGCTCCTTTATCTCATACCCCACACATCCAACCCACCAGAAATCCTGTCTGCTCTACCTTCAAATTATAATCAACCACTGTTTTTTTTTTTTTTTTGTAGAGACAGAGTCTCACTTTACCGCCCTCGGTGGAGCGCCGTGATGTCACAGGACTCACAGCGACCTCCAGCTCTTGGGCTTCCGCGATTCTCCTGCCTCAGCCTCCTGAGCAGCTGGGACCACAGGTGCCCACCACAACGCCCGGCTATTTTTTGGTTGCAGTTTGGCCGGGGCTGGGCCTGAACCTGCCACCCTCGGTATATGGGGCAGGCACCCCACTCACTGAGCCACAGGCGCCACCCTAATCAACCACTTTTTACCACCTCTGCTGCTACCATTCTGGTCTGAGTCATCATCACCTCTTGACCCTTTACTACAAGAGCCTCCTATTTGTCTCCCTACTTTTCTGCTTATGTCCCTCCTCAGTCTACTCCTTTTTTTTTTTTTTTCTGAGACAGCCTGGGTAGAGTGCCATAGCGTCACAACTCACAGCAACCTCAAATTCTTGGGCTTAAGTGATTCTCTTGCCTCAGCCTCCCAAGTAGCTGGGACAAGGCACCCGCCGCAACACCTGGCTATTTTTTGGTTGCAGTTGTCATTGTTGCTTGGCAAGCCTGGGCTGAATTTGAACCCGCCAGCTCCTGTGTATGTGGCTGGTGACCTAGTTGCTGAGCTACAGGTGCCAGGCCCCCCCCCCCTTCTTTTTCTTGAGACAGAGTCTCACTTTGTCGCCCTTGGTAGAGTGCCGTGTCATCATAGCTGACAGCAATTTCAAACTCTTGAGCTCTTCTGCCTCAGATTTTCATTTTTAGTAGAGAAAGGGTCTCACCCTCCTGAGCTCAAACAATCCACCTGCCTCGGCCTCCCAGACCTGCCTTGGCTAGGATTACAGGGATAAGCCACCATGCCCTGCTCCTCTTCAGTGTACTCTTAACAGAGTAGCCCAAGTGATACTGATGAAACACAGTAAAAGCCAAGATTTAGCCTACCAGGCTCTACAAGATGTGCTCCTCTCTGACTATATACACTCTTCTTCCATCCTTCAACCAGCTTCAGATACAAAGGCCTCCTTACTGTTTCCTGAATATAATAAGTAAGTTTCTGCCTCAGGGCCCTTCCTCAGGCTATGTCCTCTGCCTGTAATGTTCTTACCCCAGATACCCAAAAGACTTAGTCCTCCACTTCCAAACGTCCTTAATCAAATGGAATCTTTCTAAAAAAAAAATCTTCCCTAGGTAGTACCTAAAGTTTTGAATTTTCTCCCACAAATTCTTATTAGCTTCCTACTTAACATTATCTACATACCATATATTTTACTTATTTGTCTCCCCTTCTAGAATGTAATTTCCACAAGAGTAGGAAATCTTTTATTTACTGCTTTATCCTCAAAATCTAAAATAGTGTGTAGGCTCACAATAAATGTGAGTATATATTTGCCCTAAATCATTTACTCTTTTTTATAAGAAAGTCAATATTTAGACCTATTCTCTGTCATAGAAAAACTTAGTTAATACTAATAAATGTTAATTTACACCAAAGGAGGACTTTCGTATTTTTTTTCTTTCTTTTGAGACAGTGGTCTCTGTTGCCCACGATGGAGTGCTGTGGCACGATCCTAGCTCACTACAGCCTCTAGTTAGGGGGACCTCCCGAGCATTTTATCAAGTCCATCTAATTTTTCTTTTTCTTTTCTTTTTGCCCTCGGTAGAGTGCTGTGGCATCACACAGCTCACACCAACCTCCAACTCCTGGGTTTAGGCGATTCTCTTGCCTCAGCCTCCCGAGTAGCTGGGATTACAGGCACCTATCACAATGCCCAGCTATTTTTTTTGTTGCAGTTTGGCTGAGGCCGGGTTTGAACCCGCCACCCTCCATATATGGTGCCGACACCCTACCCACTGAGCCAGAGGCCCTGACGCCCCCCCTTTTTTTTTGAAGATAGGGTCTATGTTGCCCAGGTTGGTCTCAAAATCCTAGCTTCAAATGATCCTCCTACCTCAGCTTCCTGCGTCCCTGAATTAAATTATAGGCATAAGCCACTGTACCTGGCTTCATAATACATAATGTGGGAACTCTATAGGACAAAGAAGCCAGTTTCTTTTTTATTTATTTATTTATTATTTCGTGAGAGTTTTGCTCTGTTGCCTGGGCCAGAGTGCAGTGGCATCATTATAGCTCACTACAGCCTCAAACTCCTGGGCTCAAGCAATTCTACTGTCTCAATCTCCCAAGTAGCTGGGACTACAGGCCTATGCCACATACCCCACTAAGTTTTCTATTTTTGTAGAGATGAAGTCTTACTATGTTAACCAGGCTGGTATCCATCTCTTGGCCTCAAGAGATCCTCCTGCGTAGGCCTTTCAAAATGCTAGGAGTATAGTCGTGAGCCACCATGCCCAGACTATATATATATATATATATATATATATATATATATATATGTATTTTTGAGACAGAGTCTCACAATGTCACCCTCTGTAGAGTGCTATTATGTCACAGCTCACAGCAACCTCAAACTCTTAGGCTTAAGCGATTTTCTTGCCTCAGCTTCCTGGGTAGCTGGGACTATAGGTGCCCGCCACAATGCCCAGATTTTTTGTTGTTGTTGTAGTTGTCATTGTTGTGTAGCAGGCAGGCCCGGGCTGGCTTCAAACCTGACAGCCCTGGTGTATGTGGCTGGCACCCTAGTCACTAAGCTACAGGCGCCAAACCAATTTATATTTTTTCTAATTGTATTTTTTAGAGACAGGGTCTCACTATGTAACCCAGGCTGGTATCAAACTGCTGGTCTCAAGCCATCCTCCTGCCTTGGCTCCACAAGTAGCTGGAATTTCAGGCATAAGGTGTAATTTAGAAATAAAGCTATACTTTAAAATAATGCCATATGTGCATTTGTTTCAGGTATATAAGTATGATAAAAGAAAAAAAATTGCTCATACCTACAGTAAGTTTTGCAAACTCGTTTGGAAAATTCTTCTCTAACCATTGTCTACATTTAGCAACATCAGGCATGTATTCACAGTACTGGGAGGAAAAAAAGAACAAATCAAGTCACAACAAAATATTTTCAACCAACCAAAACATTTAAATTAAAAATCATTCCCTATAGTTGCTATGTAAAGAAAGATAAAAACTACTCCCACTTGAATTCCTATCCATAGAAGTCTGTATTGATACATGAAATGCCTTATGAGAAATTAGAAATTAAAAAGACTAGTTACCTCCTTACTACATCAATTCATTTCCTCTCCTCCAAATAGAGGGCCATTAGAAAAAGGAGCAGGTGGCGCCTGTGGCTCAAAGGAGTAGGGCACCGGCCCCATATGCTGGAGGTGGCGGGTTCAAACCCAGCCCTGGCCAAAAACTGAAGAAAAAAAAAAAAAAAGAAGAGAAAAGAAAAGAAAAAGGAGCAATAGGCTTGGTGCCTGTGGCTCAAGCGACTAAGGCACCAGCCACATACACTTGAGCTGGTGGGTTCGAATCCCAGGCCGGCAAAACAACAATGATGGCTGCAACCAAAAAAACAGCCGGGTGTTGTGGTGGGTGCCTGTAGTCCCAGCTACTTGGGAGGCAGAGACAGGAGAATCGCTTGAACCCAGAAGTTGGGAGGTTGCTGTGAGCTGTGATGCCACGGTATTCTACCCAGGGCGACAGCTTGAGGCTCTGTCTCCAAAAAAAGAAAAGAAAAAGGAGCAACAAATAAAATGCCCATTTCTTGCTTTGGGCACACACATGCCTCATATTTATGACTCTCCCATATAGCCTGACTTAGAAAGTCTCAGATAATTAATATTACTCTATCTTTCCTCTATCAGACACACAAATTTTGGCTTACAGTTACTTTTTTTTTTGAGATAGTCTCATTATGTCACCCTCGGTAGAGTGCCATAACGTTACAGCTCACAGCAACTTCAATTTCTTGGGTTTAAGCGATTCTTTTGCCTCAGCCTCCTGAGTAGCTGGGACTATAGGCACCCGCCACAACATCCCACTATTTTTTTGTTACAGTTGTAGTTGTTTAGCAGGCCTGGGCCGGGCTCAAACCCACCAGCTTTGGTATTTGGCTGGCACCCTACTCACTGAGCTACAGGCATCAAGCCGGTTACTCTTATTTTATTTTATTTTTGAGACAGAACCTCAAGCTGTCACCCTGGGTAGAGTGCCGTGGCATTACAGCTCACAGCAACCTCCAACTCCTGGGCTTAGGCGATTCTCTTGCCTCAGCCTCCAGAGTAGCTGCGCCTACAGGCACCAGCTACAACGCCCGGCTATTTTTTGGTTGAAGCCATCATTGTTATTTGGCAGGCCCGGGCTGGATTCGAACCTGCTAGCTCAGGTGTATGTGGCTGGTGCCTTAGCCGCTTGAGCCACAGGTGCCGAGCCTACTCTTATTTTATGAATTACTGACAAGTTCTATGTAAAAATCCAAAATATATACCCAAGTGTAAAATGTACACATATGACTCAAGGTCTAAAGGAAATAATTTTTAAAATTTATAAGACTATAAAATTATTCCAAATCAAAGTACTCTATAAAAGGTTGAAACTCTACTATCAAATGATAGAAAATGAAAAATAAAAAAAGAAACTTCTAAAGGTAGCTCTAAAATTAAGAGTGACTTCAAATGCAGAAGTTAAAAAACAGAAAAAAATTTTTAAAGGACTTACCTCTGTTGGTAATGAACAGACTAGGGAAATGAAAAGAAAACAATTTGAAATGTTAAATATATACATATATACACAGAGCTGATTACTTTTATATTTGACAAAATATTTCATTTCTACTTTTTTCCTATAATTTTTTCTTGCTTTCTTTTTTTTGAGACAAGTCTCATTTTGTCACCCTCGCTAAAGTGCTGTGGCCTCATAGCTCAAACAACCTCCAATTCTTGGGCTCAAGTGATCTTCTTGCCTCAGCCTCCCAAGTAGCTGAGACTACATACAGGTGGCCACCACAACGCCCAGCTATTTTTAGAGACTGAGTCTCACTCTTGCTCAGGATGGTATTGCACTCCTGAGCTCAAGCAATCCACCCTCCTCGGCCTCCCACAGTACTGGGATTACCAACATGAGCCAACCCACCTGGCCATGTAATTTTCTTGTGTTGTTTTTCCAAAGCTACTTTTTTTGATGTCAAAAGCACTGAGTTGGGTGGCGCCTGTCGCTCAGTGAGTAGGGCGCTGGCCCCATATACCGAGGGTGGCGGGTTCGAACCCAGCCCTAGACAAACTACAACAACAACAACAACAAAAATAGCTGGGTGTTGTGGTGGACGCCTGTAGTCCCAGCTACTCAGGAGGCTGAGGCAAGAGAATAACCTAAGCCCAGGAGCTGAAGGTTGCTGTGAGCTGAGGCGCCACCACACTCTACCAAGGGCGACAAAATGAGACTGTCTCTTTTTTTTTTGAGGGGGGGAGCAAAGTTTATTTATTTTTTCTACCAAATCATAGCTGTGTACATTAATGCAGTCATGGGGTACAATATTTTTATATACAATTTGAAATATTTTCATCAAACTTGTCAACAGAGACTCTGTCTCTTAAAAAAAAACCAGCACAGAGTCATTTATGATAATATCTTGACTTTTTGATGTAAGAAGGGTCTCATTCAGTTAATAGAACATCAAACTATGCTATCTTGGGTAAACTCTTACCTTAACCCTGGGTCTGATGGGTCTGAAACTAAGCTAAGACAGGAACAATTTCCCCTACAACAAAGCTTGAGTGGAGCTGGCTGCTTTGATAGCTTTTCCAAAATAACCACTACTTTTCATTCTTACTAACACTTTTATAAATTTCAGTAGCACTTTCACTATCACATTTTTGCAATACATTTTTCCTTTTCTTCTTCATGTTATGCTATAAAAGATCATGAAACTATAAAGCTAGAAGGAACTTTGGTTGTCATTCACTGTATAACCTATTATCAGCTAATGGTGTAAATAAACTAAAACAGCTTCCTTCCCAGGAGAAAACAGTAAAAATTAAATAAAAAGAGCTTCCCGATTTTAACTATAATTCCAGTACTGTGTCAATTGCTTTTGTTTTCTTTTTCTTTCTTTTCTTTTTTTTGAGACAGAATCTCACTGTGTCGCCCTCAGTAGAGTGCCATGGCGTCATAGCTCACTGCAACCTCAAACTCTTGGGCTCAAGCAATTCTCTTGCCTCAGCCTCCTGAGTAGCTGGGACTATCCGTGCCTACCACAATGTCCGGCTATTTTTTTTTTTTTTAGAGATAGGGTCTCGCTCTGGCTCAGTCTTGAATGAAGCTAGTCTTGAATCTGTGAGGTCAGGCAATCTACCCACCCCGACCTTCCAGAGTGCTAGGATTACAACTGTGAGTTACCTCGCCTGGTCTATTTTTTCTTTTTTTTTAAACACAGGGTCTCACTCTGTCACCCAGGTTGGAGTGCAGAGTGAGGCACATAATAACTCACTGCAACCTCAAATTCCTGGGCTCAAGCAATCCTCCTGGTTCAACCTCCCAAGAAGTCAGGACTACAGGAAGACACCACCATCCCCATCTAATCTTTTTTTGTGTGGAAACGAGTATCTTACTATTTTTCTCAGGCTGGTCTGGAACTCCTGGCCTCAAGCAATACTCCCACCTCAGCCTCTCTGAATGTAGGATTATAAACAAGTATGAATCACCTTGCCCAGCCCTGTTTTTAATTTTAAGGTTTAAACCGGAGTTCAAGCTCAGCACCCATAGCACTGTGGTTATGGCACCAGTCACATACACTGAGGCTGGCGGGTTGAAACCCAGCCCAGACCTGCTAAAACAACAACAACTGCAACCAAAAAATAGCTGGGCGGTGTGGTGGGTGCCTGTAGTCCCAGCTACTCAGGAGGCTGAGGCAAAAGAATTGCTTAAGTCTAAGAGTTGGAGGTTGCTGTGAGCTGTGATGTCACAGCACTCTACCATGAGGGTGACATAGTGAGACTCTGTCTCAAAAAAAAGGAGTTCAGTGTACACAGTATCTTCAGACTTCTGAGGGAGAGAAGGCATGGTATACCATGTAATAACGGCAAACACCATATATTGGCATCTACTATGTGCCAGGCTGCCAGGCACTTTGCTATGTTTTATATTCATTATTGTATTTAATCATTACAACCTCGTAAGGTAAGAGTTACCATACCTGTATACAGATGACTTAGACTAAGTAGCTTACTTGAATCTGGATATTTGAATACTAGTCTGTTTCTGAACCTCACATTCTTTTTTTTTTTTTTAGAGACCGAGTCTCACTTTATCGCCCTTGGTAGAGTGCAGTGGTGTCACAGCTCACAGCAACCTCCAACTCCTGGGCTTAGGCGATTATCCTACCTCAGCCTCCCAAGTAGCTGGGACTATAGGTGCCCACCACAACACCCAACTATTTTTTTGTTGCTATTTGGCCAGAGCCGAGTTCGAACCTGCCACCCTTGATATATGGGGCTGGCACCCTACCCACTGAGCCACAGCCACCACCCTAAACCTCACATTCTTAACCACTAAATTAGATTGCACAAAGTAAACAGTAACTTAGCTGTGACAGCCAAGTGAAAATGATCAGCCTCTGCCTCACCCCATTTAACACACCATGCTACCACCAATCACTATTTTATATAAGGAGCCCATAAAAGTTAAATAGCTCATCCAGTAACAAAGGTGGTATGTGGCAGAAATCTGAAACCTAGTGATCTCCTCTAATTTGGTCTAGTCTAGGGGTCTTTCCACCAAAGTTCTCCCTGGTTAACTAAAGCTCTATATTCCTTAAAGTTCAAGTTTACATACTAGGCAGAGCTGTTTAGTCACACTTTCAGGATATAACTATATAATTATGGGTTAAATACCATTATAGCAAATACTAAAGCTATAAAATTTAGTATACTACTTCAAATAATATTCAACAAAACTGAATGAAAAATTTTGCACGACTCTTCCAAGTTCAGTTATTTGCTTTTAGAAGTCAATTGCAGGGGTGGCGCTTGTGGCCCAGTGAGTAGGGCGCTGGGCCCATATACAGAGGGTGTTGGATTCGAACCTGGTCCTGGCCAAACTGCAATAAATAGCCAGGTATTGTGGAGGGCACCTATAGTCCCAGCTACTCAGGAAGCTGAGGCAAGAGAATTGCCTAAGCCCAAGACCTGGAGATTGCTGTGAGCTGTGATGTCACAGCACCCTACTGAAGGTGACAAAGTGATACTCTGTCTATAAAAGAAGAAAAAAAAGTCAATTGCTGGCTGGGTGTGGTGGCTCATGCCTATAATCCTAACACTCTGGGAGGCCAAGGTGGGTGGACTGCTTGAGCTCACGGGTTTGAGACCAACCTGAGCAAGAGCAAAACCCCGTCTCTAAAAATAGTCAGACATGGCGGCGCCTGTAGCTCAATCAGCAAGAGCACCAGCCACATACACCTAGGGTGGTGGGTTCGAGCCCAGTCTGGGCCTGATAAGCAACAATGACAACTGCAACCAAAAAAAAAAAAAAAAAAAAAAAAAACCCAGGTGTTGTGGTGGGCACCTTAGTCCCAGCTACTCGGGAAGCTGAGGCAAGAGAATTGCTTAAGCCCAAGAGTTTGAAGCTGTGATGCCACAGCTCACTACCCAGGGTGACAAAATGAGACTGTCTCAAAAAATAAAAATAAGTCACTTGCCCTACACAGATCACTTATTATTTGCAAAGGAAAACCATACTTTTTCAATTCAAAGATCTAATGGTCACCTTCAAAGATAACATCACTAATAGCGGAACAACCTAACATTATGACTTCTCTCTCTTTTTTTTTTTTTTTGGAGACAGAGTCTCACTATGTTACCCTCCGTAGAGTGCTAGGAGTGTCATAGGTCACAGCAACCTCAAACTCTTGGGCTTAAGCGATTCTCTTGCCTCAGCCTCCTGAGTTGCTGGGACTATAGGTGCCTGCCACAACACTTGGCTCTTTTTTTGTTGTAGTTGTTATTGTTGTTTAGCAGGCCCAGGCTGGGTTCCAACCCACCATCCCTGGTGCATGTGGCTGGCGCCCTAACCACTGAGCTATGGGCACTGAGCCACATTATGACTTCTTGACTCAATGCAATATGACAAACAAAACATTATTCATGAAAATTTCTTGCCAAAATGGTTTAACTCAAATCTAATGGACCCCCCAAACTTTTTTAAAAGAGAATTTCACTCTGATGCCATAGCATCAGCCTAGCTCAAGCAACCTCAGACTCCTAGGTTCAAGCGATCCTCCTGCCTCAGCCTCCAAAGCAGCTGGGACTACAAGGCATCTGCCAAGACACCTGGCTAATTTTTCTATTTTTAGTAGAGATGGGGTCTCACTCTTGCTCAGGTTGGTGTCAAACACCTTACCTCAAGTGATCCTCCCACCTCTCCTCTCAGAGGGCTAGGATTAAGGCATGAGCCACTGCACCAAAACTAACCCCAATTTTTAATCTGCAGGAACACACCATAGCAAATAGACTAATTCAGAAAATGTAACATTTTATAAGGTACTGACTTGAACTATTTTTGAAAAGTCAGTATCACTTTTTTAAAAGGGAAGGATGAGGATAGGGAGTTCTAGATTAAAAGAGTAAAGAGATACATCAATCAGCAAAGTCTGACTAAATATTGGTTAAAAGGCAGAGGTGCGGGGGAGTGGGGGCGTGGTGGCTCATGCCTGTAATCCCAGCCATTCTGAAAGCTGAGGCAGGAGGATTGCTTGAGGCCAGGAGTTCAAGACCACATCACTAAAAGAATCTTTTTTAATTAGTCAGGTATGGTGATACATGCCTGTACTCCTGGCTACTTGGAAGGCTGAGGCAGGAGGATCACTTGAACCCAGGAATTCAAGGTTATAGTGAGCTATGACTGCACCACTGCATTCCAGTATGGATGACAGAGCAAGACCCTCTCTCTTTAAAAAAAAAAAAAAGTCTCTATTGCACCCCCAGAATGTTAGATCCACAAGAACCTTCCAAGTACCCCAAAACCTTTATTGAGCTTAATCATAATAATGTCAAATTGTGGGCGGCACCTGTGGCTCAGTGAGTAGGGTGCCGGCCCCATATACAGAGGGTGGCGGGTTCAAACCCGGCCCTGGCCAAACTGCAACAAAAAAATAGCTGGGCATTGTGGTGGGTGCCTGTAGTCCCAGCTCTTTGGGAGGCTGAGGCAAGAGAATTGCCTAAGCCCGGGAGTTGGCGGTTGCTGTGAGCTATGATGCCACAGCACTCTACCGAGGGCAATGGAGTGACACTATATCAAAAAAAAATAATAATAATAATAATGTCAAATTGCCATGATCTCACTAAAGGATTTCTATTTACTGTCAGAAATAAAAACCCTGAATACATTTTTTTTTTAAGAAGGATGCAGCTTTTCTTTTTCTTTTATTTATTTATTTATTTTACTTTATTTATTTTTTTTGCAGTTTTTGGCCAGGGATGGGTTTGAACCCATCACCTCCAGCATATGGGGCCGGTGCCCTACTCCGATGAGCCACAGGTGCCACTCCCCCCGAATACATTTTTATTCTTTCTACTGAGTACATTGTCTGTTTTCTTTGTAAATGCAGTACTTAATTAAAAAAAAAAAAAAAAAAAAAAGAACCTTTTTAACCTATTCACTACTCAGTCCCTAGCATATTAAACATTGCTAGTGAAACAGTAAAGGCTCAAAAATATTTACTGAAAAAATTAGTATTTACCCTTTTACTATCCTGTATCTTCAAATTTTTCTGAAATTTTCCAAGATGCTAATAAAATACAGCATTTAAAATTCACAAACTTTTTTTTTTTTTGAGACATAGTCTTACTATGTCACCCCTTGGTAAAATGCTGTGGCATCACAGCTCACAGCAACCTCAAACTCCTAGGCTCAAGTAACTCTCTTGCCTCAGCCTCCTAAGTAGCTGGGATTATAGGAGCCCACCACAAGACCCGGCTATTTTTTTATTGTAGTTGTCATTGTTGTTTAACAGGCCTGGGATAGATTAGAACCCACCAGCTCCAGTGTATGTGGCTGGCACACTAGTGCTAAGCTATAGGCACTGAGCCTCACAAAAATTTCTGTACTGCAATGAGGAAAAGCACTCAAAGGGGGGAAAAAAAATCCTCCCCCCTTTTTTTTGGAGACAGAGTCTCACTATGTCACCCTTGGCAGAGTGTCTGGCATCACAGCTCACAGCAATCTCAAACTCTTGGGCTTAAGCAATTCTCTTGCCTCAGCCTCCCAGGTAGCTGGGACTATAGGTGCCCGCCACAATGCCCAGCTATTTTTTTGTTGTAGTTGTCATTGTTGTTTGGTAGGCCCTGTCTGGATTCGAACCCACCAGCCTTGGTATATGTGGCTGGTGCCCTAGCCACTGAGCTACGGGCACCGAGCCAGGAAAAAAGATCTTGATTTAACCTACTACACATATTATTGCTCAATCCAAGATTTTTCCAACTGTCCTAATACCCATCAACCCAATCTCATCTCTCACTCCTCACCTGGCACCCTCCCTATACTGTATGCTAAAGTAAGTAAATTGATGCTGCTTGTTTCTCTTTCGCCAGACATAAAGCTTCTTCCTGCGTAACTGTTCACTTAGTCTGGGATTTCCTTCCCCACTTTCTCATCCACTTCTTGCCATTCCTAAAGATTCAATTTTCATCCAAGAAGCCCTTCTTCAATAGCCAGATTAGCACATAACATCAGGTTGAGGCTCAGCGCCTGTGGCTCAAGTGGCTAAGGTGCCGGACACATACACCTGAGCTGGCAGGTTCAAATCCAGCCCGGGCCCACCTAACAACAATGACGGCTGCAACCAAAAAATAGCCGGGAGTTATGGCAGGCACCTGTAGTTCCAGCTACTTGGGAGGCAGAGGCAAGAGAATCGCTTGAGCCCAGTAGTTGGAGGTTGCTGTGAGCTGTGATGCCACCGCACTCTACCCAGGGCGACAGCTTGAGCCTCTGTCTCAAAAAAAAAAAAAAAAAGAAAAGAAAAGAAAAAATCAGGTTGAAATAATCTATTTGCAGGTCTCTGTTCCAAATGGACTGTAGACTTCTCTGGGCCAAATCACACATGTTGGGAAAATCTGTTAGCCCATGCCTCCTCCTCAGCATCTCCCCCCACATACACAGCTAAGAATTCACCAAATGACAAAGATGGATGGAGGGGCATAGAAAGCTTAATAGGACCTAATGTAAAACTATTACCACAGCACATAAAAAGAGTAAGAATCATTTTCTGCCTTCCAACACTTGCCTCCACAGTAAAGGACTCGAAGTGGGTAATCGGCATCTAACTTGGCACTGCTCCTTGGGTCTCCTTTGCAATCAGCCCCACTGGATTCAGAAATGTCAGCAGCCATTTCCCAAACCTGTATGCAAGAAAAGTAACACATTTTCACTACTGTGGACAAGGACCTCACAGGAGCAGTAGGGTGATGCTGTCTTTCTCCCTCTCACTAGAACACCCCCCCACCCCAAAGCTGTTTCAATTTCTCTGTTAAGTGAGGGATACAAGCTGCACTACATTCATAAAATATGAGCAACTGCAGTGCATCACCTCCCAGATTCTCAGTCTGCAGAGAAGCAAGCTGCAAAAGGACCGTGAAGGATGGAAAAGAGGTGGGGAACACTAATGAAAAAGAGGAAGCAACAAGGAGAAAAGGATGGTGTGGGTGACCTCGGTAGACACGGAGCAAAAGGTCTGAGGGTCATCCGAGAGGGATGCAAACCGCAGTAAGACCACAAAGCAGTTGGGTGAAGAGAAGTTGCAAAAGCTTAGGAAGAAGGGGTGGGTCACAGGAGGTGCCCAGAGTGCCGGGCGTGGGGGCAACTAAACACCAAGAGAGGGGCATTTAGAATCAGGAAAAGGGATGAGAGGGGGCGGGGCGACCAGAGCCCGAGGAAAATAAGGAGACAAGTGGGGGCAGAAGAAACGGGAAGGGCAGAATGTAAAAGCACTACGGCGACAGGGGCCACTAAGTCTGAGGTGAAGGAGCGATCCCAGCGACACCAGAAGGCATCATGTGGGCGGGGGTGTGGAGACGCCCGGCCCGGCCCCCTTCCGCCAGGCAGCACCTCAGTTTCCCCCACGCTATGACCTTCTATGAAGCTCATAGGTGGAGCACGAGGGGTCTTTACCCAGGCGGTCGCACAGGCCTGCCGCCTCCACTCCCGCCGCTATCGCCAGCTGAGGTGACACATGCAACTCCTCTTCCCCGGCCAGAGCCGCCCCAGCACCCCTCTGCCAGCTGCGCTCCCGCGAGACAATGAGCCTTTATCGCGAGACTCAGGCCGCCGAGGGGCGGATGTCGCGAGAAGCCTGAAGGCGGGAGCGGAGAGGGATTAGTAAGAATGCGTTTTCCGGTCCGGGAGGCGGGGCCGGGCGCCGAGAGGCGGGCTAGCGGACAGTGCTCTTTACCTATTGGACAGGATGAGTGATGGGAGATGCTCGCGTGGGAGGGGACGTGCTTGGAGACTCGGAGGCGTACACCTGAGTCAGAAGTGAGTCCAGGTTAATGAGCTCTGCGAATATCGCCTCAATGTCTGGGGTACATCCTGGAGGAGTTTTGACTAACCTCTAGGCAGCTAGATAAGTCACTCCTCTGCGGGCAGAATGTAGCCATACCCTAAATTGGTGGAATTCTTGAAAAGATACTATCAGCAGCTATTTAATTTTTTTTCCCGTCTTCCGCAGTTTCACCACCCTAACAACTTTTTATCACTTTCTTCTTGTTTACCTATCCTTACGTGTTCTAAATTGGAATTAATGTAACCCATCTCAGACTTTTTCAGGAGGCTGAAAGCCTGGTAGACGTAACCACAAATGCTGGGTCTTACTGCATTTGGGAGAAAATTCTTTCATAGCCACACTCAGCCTGAAAGCCATTTGTGAAATGGGAGTGATAACGCTGTAACACTTGCAAAGATTTGAGGGTAAGAGGAGTGATGACCCAAAAAAAGTGCCTTGTAAATGATGATGGTTATTTTCTATTTCACTTAATCCTCCACTCACACCCTCCATATTCTCCTCTGACAACATCATTCACTGCTGCTACTGCTACTCATTTAATTTTCTGTTTACAACTTATTTTTTGTGTGCACTAACACATCTGGTACGGTCTTTCCCACTAGTCCCCCAGTGTGTCCTCCACCCTGACATCTTTCTTAAATAAAAGAGGAATTGCCACACACAGGGTGGCTCACTCCTGTAATCCTAGCACTTTGGGAGGTTGAGGCGGGTGGATGCTTAAGCTCAGGAATTGGAGAATAGCCTCAGCAAGAGGGAGACCCCTCTACTAAAAATAGAAAAACTAGCTGGGCTTTGTGGCTGGCGCCTGTAATCCCAGCGACTTGAGAGGCTGAGGCAAAAGAATCACTTGAGCCCAAGAGTTTGAGATTGCTGTGAGCTATGACACCAGGACACTCCACTGAGGTCAACAAAATGATACAATGTCTAAATAAAGGAAAATAAATAAAAGAAAATAAAATAATAAAAGAAAAGAGGAATCGCCCTCCTTGCCAAAGGATGAATTCTACATGACACTAGTGAAAGAAGAAAAGATCTTGTTCCCACCTAAGCATGTTAGATTCCAATAATAATAGTTTCTATGTATTGACACCCACCCACCTTCACTATGTGCCAGGAACCATGAAATTGGGGGTGGATTCATTCCACAAAATTTTCTTAGATTCCTACCATGCACTGGATACTGTGCTAGGCACGGGAAATACTACAGTGAACAAAAGAGCTGATCTCTATTCTCACTAAATTTATTGGTGTTAAACTTATTAGCTGACTTAATCTTTACAAAAACCCTGTGAAGTAGATATTATTGTCCAAAATTTCCACATGGTAAAATCAAGACTCAAAGGTGGAATGAATTAAGGTCACATATGCTTTAGATCACACACAACAAATAGGATATTTTGTTGATCTTAAGATGTACATTTTTGACACTTCAACATTTCTCGTATGAGAATGCGTTGCCATGGATGCAGTCTTAGCATTGTGTCATAATAGTTTAGTTGTCAGCATTTTACATTTTTAAGCGGTGCACAAAATAATGGTATATCTTACAATTAATGGCATCTTAGATGTGATGGAATACAAGGCAGGTGACCAGTGCTGCATAATAGACCAATGTCTTCAGTTTCACTCCTCACCCTTGCACTGCTCTACTTAGTTTGGAAGAGGGTGGTAATGCTGGTAGACTGTTGGCCTAGGCTTTCTCATTCCCAAGCTTCCGTCTAGGATCAGCTGATGAGAGGCAGCCATGCCATCCACTCAACTCACCTCTTGAGCAACATCTCTGGCAGTAATTGGTTCTCCTTCCACATTGTTAGGGATCCCAGCTGCTGGACTCCTACAACATAAAATCCTGTCTGAATCTAGTCCCTAACCTTGAGGCGGTGATGGCTACCTGCTTTGTGTTGTCTCATCACTTCTGTTTAGCTTTTACACAGTTCCATTCTACCTGTAATCAATCCCCTGAATTAAATTCTTCTTTGCTTTCCATATTTATATGGGGTTCTGTTTTCTGGGTGACTCTGTCTAACACAGTTGTATTAAGAAAACTAGACCTATGGCGGGGGAAGGTGGCTTACATCTGTAATCCTAGCACTCTGGGAGGCCTAGGTGGGTAGATTGCCTAAGCTCACAGGTTCAAGATCAGCCTGAGTCAGAGTGTGACCTCGTCTCTAAAAAGTAGCCAGATGTGGCGGGTGCCTGTAGTCCCAGCTACTTGGGAGAATGAGGCAAGAGAATTGCTTAAGCCCAAGAGTTTGAGGTTGCTATGAGCTATGACGCTATGGCACTCTACCTAGGGTGACAAAGTGAGACTCTGTCTCAAAAAAAAAAAAAAAAGCTACACCTGTACTTCCTATCACACTCCACAATCTTTCAGATTTTAGGCACTAAAAGATGAAATGGTACTACAATAAAGCATCCCACTTTTTTCTCACTAGAAAGACACAGATTCTGAGAGGCAGCGAAATTATTGCAAAGGACACAGGAATCCATTTGTGCACCAAGCATTGTGAGTAAATATACTAAATTCGGGGTGCCGTCGTCCTGGTCCTGCCCGGAGAGCAGGGTCCACTAAGACCTGTGGAAACTGGCAGTGATCGACTGAAGAAATATAGAGTTAGAAATGACAGTGAAGAGACAGGAGGCTTGGCAACCATAGCTCAGTGAGTAGGGTGCCGGCCTCATATACCAGGTTTGGCGGGTTCAAGCCTTGCCCTGGACAGCTAAACAACAATGACAACTACAAACAAAAATAGCCAGGCATTGTGGCAGGCACCTGTAGTCCCAGCTACTCAGGAAGCTGAGGCAAGAGAATGAATTAAGCCCAAGAGTTGGAGGTTGCTGTGAGCTGTGACGCTACAGCACTCTACCAAGGGCAACATAATGAGACTCTGTCTCCAAAAATAGAAAAAAAGAAAAAAGAGACATGAGACATAGAGTAGAATTAAAGGCAGAAGCTCAGGGGTCCATTGCCCATTGTGGGTTTCCGGCAATAACCCAGAGTGTTTGCTCCACTGTGATTTTATTGAAGTTTATTTGTCCAGAGGGTAAGATGAGGGAGGGAACAAAGATGGCAGCAGTTTCTCTGATTGTGCTTACCAGTTCCTATTGTTATTACTGTTAACCTTAAGGGTAGCCTTCAGAAATCTGAGGCTTGTATTGGGAGAGCCTCCTGCTTGAGATCACACACAGATTTCTAGGGGGGTGTTAAACTCCACTAGTTCCCTGTAGAGTAAAATGCTGCCAGTGTTAATCTCTGAGGAATTGGTGAGAGGGAAGCATTTTCCTCTCATCACCACCACCGAGGATTTTCCTCTGCAATAAGGGATATAAGCATATCTCAGGGCTTGAGCTACTTCCTTGATCTCTGCTCCTGGCAAATACAGATCTCCACAATAGGTATCTGCTTTGCTTGTTTAATGGGCAGGAAACACCCTAGAAGATGTATATTTTCCTAGGACTTGCCACAGTCTCATATATTTTTCTTTAGAGTGCTCACAGACCCAGGAGGGTGTTTGTAAGCTGTATCCCCAACAGGCAATTCCAGAAAAGGCAGGAAGCTTGCTAGCAATGGCTAGTTTAAATGTCAACTAGCTGACTTTTCTTTGTTCCGACTCACTCAGCTTACTTTTTAATTTTCCTCTTTTTCTGGAGGTGCTTTCCCTTGCCAAGAATGGGATCTTCGGTCCCCATTCTCTCAGCATGTCATAAAGTTTGTGTGTAATTTAAAATAGTGCAATTTGGCTCAGTGCCTGTGACTCAAGCAGCTAAGGCACCAGCCACATACACCTGAGCTGGCAGGTTTGAATCCAGCCTGGGCCTGCCAAACAACAATGAGGGCTGCAACCAAAATATAGCTGGGCGTTGTGGCAGGCGCCTGTAGTCCCAGCTACCTGGGAGGTGGAGGCAGGAGAATTGCTTAAGCCCAGGAGTTGGAGGTTGCTGTGAGCTGTGATGCCACCTCAATCTACTCAGGGCGACAGCTTGAGGCTCTATAAATAAAATAAAATATAAAATAATGAAATGATATGAAATGAAATAAAATAAAACTTTATGGCCAGCATGTATATTTTATATATTAAATATATGTATAATTATTATTGTTTTCTAATGTATATCACAGTTTTGTACCAATTAAGGTACAAAAGTTAAGGCTCAGTGCCTGTGGCTCAAACGGCTAAGGCACCAGCCACATACACCTGAGCTGGCAGGTTCGAATCCAGCCTGGGCCCGCCAAGCAACAATGACAGCTACAACCAAAAAATAGCCGGGCGTGTGGCGGGTGCCTGGTAGTCCCAGCTACTTGGGAGGCAGAGGCAAGAGAATTTCTTGAGCCCAGAAGTTGGAGGTTGCTGTGAGCTGTGATGCCACAGCACTCTACCCAGAGCAACAGCTTGAGGCTCTCTCTCAAAAAAAAAAAAAGTACAAAAGTTGAATCTGACTGGCTTCGTCCAAATTATATCCATTTCTAAATTAATCATTATGATGAATCAAGGCCTGAGTCCAGTGTGCATCTTTGGAGCTGGGTCTGGAGAATGGAAAGAGGGTACATCCCAAAAGAAAATTGAGTCATGGCAGAGTCTGTACCTCAGTGGGTAGGGCACTGGCCACATACACTCAGGCTGGCAGGTTCGAATTTGGCCCAGGACAGCTAAACAACAATGACAACTACAACAAAAAAAAAATAGCTCGGCATTGTGGCAGGTACCTGTAGTCCCAGCTACTTGGGAGGCTGAGGCAAGAGAATTGATTAAGCTCAAGAGTTTGCAGTTGCTGTGAGCTCTGATGCGACAGCACTCTACCCAGGGTGACATAGTAAGACTCTTGTCTCTAAAAAATAAATAAATAAAAAGAAAATTGAGTCACTCTTATAAGACACAGTAATGCTAAGGTATAAAAACAACAGATGTGTACTACAGGCAGTCTCATCCTTACATATACTAAATATTATTAAATAATCCACCACATTAATACATCAGATGAATGTCTTGGTGAGGCAGACTTCCTTACTGACAGAATCCCATGTTAGCCAAGTGCGGTGGCTCACACCTGTAATCATAGCACTCAGGGAGGCCGAGGCAGGTGGATTGCCTGAGGTCACAGGTTTAAGACCAGCCTGAGCCAGAGCAAGATCCTGTCTCTAAAAATAGCTGTTCATGGTGGCAGGCATTTGCAGTCCCAGCTACTCGGGGGGCTGAGGCAAAAAAATCTCTTGAGCCCAAGAGTTGGAGGTTACTGTGAGCTGTGATGGTACAGCACTCTACCAACGGCGACATAATGAGACTCTGTCTCAAAAAAAGAAAAAAATCACATTTTACTTGAGATAGTGTATCTAGCTAAAGATACTCAGTTTCTCAGCCTCCCTTGCAATGTAAGGAGCTATGTGACATAGTCCGGTCAATGAAATGTAGGTAGGTCCCAGAGGAGGGGCATCCTTTCTGTCAGGAAGCATTGTGAAATGGACAAAAAGGAATTCTGGGCTTCCTGTCAAGCACACCCTTTGGTGTCATCTCCATTTTTCACTATTAAGTTATTTCATCATTATTATTATTATTATTATTTTTACAGTTTCTGGTTGGGGCTGGGTTTGAACCCGCCATCTCCGGCATATGGGGCCGGTGCCCTACTCCTTTGAGCCATAGGCACCACCTCATAATTATTTTTTTGAGACAGAGTCTCACTCTGTCACCCTGGCTTGAGTTCTGGGTGTCAGCCAGATTCACAGCAACCTCAAACTCTTAGACTCAAGAGATCCTCCTGCCTCAGCCTCTTCAGTAGGTAGTACTGCAGGCACCCGCCATGATGTCCAGCTAACTTTTCTATTTTTAGTAGAGATGGGATCCTGCTCTTACTCAGGCTGGTCTTGAACTCCTGAGCTCAAGTGATCTACCCACCTCAGCCTCCCAGAGTGCTAGGATTATAGGCAAGAGTCACTGCCCTGGCCTATTTTACAATTTTGTAAATTGTAGAAAACTAACAGTGATGCAAACAAGCTTGTCTTTAGAAATGCAAATGAATTTCCTCTGCAATTGATTAATTCTCTGTTGATATTGAGTTGTTTTCCATCTTTTTGGAAATTCATCTCAGCATTCCTGATTGCTTATGTTTGCATGTATGTAAGTATGCTTGCCTATGTATGTTTTTAAAATTCTTCTGTGAACTGGTTTTGACATCTTACTGACTCTCTTATTAATTAAGGAGTGAAATAAAATCTTGGCTAGGCCTGTTGGTTCACACTTGTAATCCTAGCACTTTGGAAGGCCAAGGCAAAAGGATTGCTTGAGTCCAGAAGTTTGAGACCAGCTTGGGCAACATAGTGAGACCCCCATTTCTAAAAAACAAAAATTAAAAATTAGCTGGGCATGGTGGTGGATACCTATAGTCCCAGTTACCTGAGAGGTTGAGATGGGAGGCTGAGGTGATAGCATGGCTTAAGCCCAGGAGTTCAAATTTGCAGTGAGCTATGATCACATCACTATATTCCAGCTTATATAACAGAGATAGACCCCTGTCTCGTAAAAAAAACAACCAATCTTTGGGGGGCGCCTGTGGCCAGTGGGTAGGGCGCCAGCCCCATATATCAAGGGTGGAGGATTCAAACCCAGCCCCTGCCAAACTGCAAAAAAAAAAAAAAAATAGCCGGGCTTTGTGGCGGGCTCCTGGGAGAGTGAGGCAAGAGAATCGCCTAAGCCCAGGAGTTGGAGGTTGCTGTGAGCTGTGTGACACCACAGCACTCTATGGAGGGCAATAAAGTGAGACTCTGTCTCTACAAAAAAAAAAAAAAAACAACTTGTACACAAGTTACATGTTTATTTTATAATTGGACAAGAGTCATAATTTTAAAAAAAAAATTTTAAATCTCATGCTTTAATTAATTAATTTATTTATTTATTTGCTGTTTTTGGCCGGTGCCAGGTTTGAACTTGCCACCTCTGGCATATGGGGCTGGCACCCTACTCCTTGAGCCACAGGCGACCCCCAAGAGTCATGATTTTATCCCTTCGCATTTCTCAAATAAAAAGACAAGGACTTACTTAAGAAAGCCTAGACCTCTCTCCCTTCTTTGTGGTTAGATTGTGAACATGAGGCAGGAGATACCATAGATACCATCTTGCACCCATGACAGGCAAGCCTGAAATGAAGAAATATATCCTGTTTGCTAAGGATGATGAACTGGGCCTAAATACTAGAAATAGCCTGGCTTCCTAACAGGCTTCCAACAGTGATTGAGTTGCCATATCAGCTACTGACTTTCTCTGTTCTGGGTTTCCTACTGTGAAAAACAAGTACTATTCTATCTCTTTAAAACAATGTAGCAGGGCTTTCTATTGGGCTACAGAATGCATTCCTAACTGATCCTATCAGAAAGCTGGGTATTTCCTTTAACACAAGAGGGAAACCTGTGGGCAAGCAAAGCATGCCTGAATTTAGGCTGCAATAAAGGTGAGGCCAGGCTAAAGGATGAGGGGGGAAGTGACAGTTGCAAGAGTGGCTATTCAAACGAAGTGTGGAGCATGGGGCAATTTTGACATTCACTTTCTGAGAAGTCATCTAGTTATGAAAGTGATAGATTTGCTGTGGACCGCCTGAATTAGAGGTGACTTCTTAAACATGTGATGGCTTATCCTAACGTAGTTCAGATTGTCAAGAAATCACAGGTTTGAATTTTCCACTCTTGGGGCTGAATTGGTCCTGAGCCAGATATTTTGTTTCACCTGGATCTTTCTGGGGATTTTCAAGATGATCACTTGGAATGAAGTGGATTTTGTCAATTGTCTTTCTAGCACCCACTCTCAATAAAAGGTCTATTTTGGTTCTGTTTTTCTGTTCCCTATGAAATGTAAGTAGGTCCCAGAGGACCCCAGGGCTCTACTGGGTCTCTGTCACTCCCCATTGGAGGTGGAACATGTGACCTGGATCTAAGCCAATCAGCACATTGTGTTCTGCTGGTAACTGATTATTATTATTTTTTTTTTTTTTATTTTTTTTTTTTTATTATTATTATTTTTTTAACAGTAACTGATTAAAGGTAGATCAAACACAGTGAATCCCAGCAGAGTTTTGAGGAAGCTCTAAAAAAGAGATTATTTTCTGCTGGATGGGACTCTCAGAGGATTCGAGGTAGAGTGCATGGCAGCTATCTTCCCACCATGTAGCTTGAGGAGAAAGTCAATATGAAAGAGGCCAGGGCTGAGAGATGAAGAACACTTGACCCTTGATGCAGCCTCACCCGAAAGCAGCGCTAACCCTGGGTCTTTCAGCTAAGAAAGTCAACAAGTGGGCGGCGCCTGTGGCTCAGTGAGTAGGGCGCCAGCCCCATATACCCAGGGTGGCGGATTCAAACCCCGCCCCGGCCAAATTGCAACAACAACAAAAAAAATAGCCGGGCGTTGTGGCGGGAACCTGTAGTCCCAGCTACTCGGGAGGCTGAGGCAAGAGAATCACCTAAGCCCAAGAGCTAGAGGTTGCTGTGAGCTGTGATGCAACAGCACTCTACCTAGGGCAATAAAGTGAGACTCTGTCTCTACAAAAAAAAAAAAAAAAGAAAGTCAACAAGTTCTCATTTTTTGCATAAGCCAATTTGAATTAGACTTTTTTTCTCAGGTTAGTCCCAATGGATACATAGGGTTAGGGGGAGGGCAACACTCACAAAATTGCAGCCCTTACGAGGATTTATTACGAGGCCTATTCTAGCCAAGAATTTCTGAACATTTTTCTCCCCACTATGTTACACAATGGATGCTATGCCCTGGAGGAGCACAATCTCATAAACAAATCTACATTTTTGTGAAATCCTAAAATAGTTACAGGGATAGAAAGCTATAATAACATGTAATTTTCAGATCTTACAATTTTGTAATTTGTAATTTTCACAGCTACTTACGGTATATCTGAAGGTAGTTCACTATGGAATATGTCATTTGTTTCCTTTCTCTCCTACTCAGGAAAATATTTCAGGTTACTGAAGAACAAGGCTGGGCCCAGACAGAATCATCATAGGACTAATGTCCAATCTATTCTATTTCTTTAAGAAATTAGAATTTCAGAGTCTAATACTTAATATTATCAATAAATTTCCAGACACATGAACTGAATTCAACATGCTCAGGGACTGAGATCTCCACAGATGAGAACTGCCAAGTGAGCTGGGCTCCATTTATTCTCAGGCTATCTGAACTCACCTTGAAAACTGATCAACTTTTCATCTGTTAGCTCTACTCTAAGCCGAAGCATTTATTCTTTTTCCAAAGAAACTTGTTTTTTGTTTGTTTGGTTTTGAGACAGAGTCTCACTGTGTTGCTCTCAGTAGAGTGCCATGGCGTGTAGCTTACCTCAGCTTCCCAAGTAGCTAGGACCACAGGCGTCCTCCACAATGCCACGCTATTTTTAGAGACAAAGTCTTGCCCTTGCTCAGGCTGGTCTCGAACTCCTGAGTTCCACCTGGGTGCTAGGATTACAGGCATGAGCCACAGCAGCCAGCCTCCAAAAAGACCGTTTTTATTTGTCAACCTTTCTCCCTTAAAATTTTTCCCGAAAGGCGACACCTGTGGCTCAGTGAGTAGGGCGCTGGCCCCATATACCAAGGGTGGTAGGTTCAAACCCAGCCCCGGCCAAACTGCAACAAAAAAGTGTCCGGGCATTGTGGTGGGTGCCTGTAGTCCCAGCTACTCGGGAGGCTGAGGCAAGAGAATCTCCTAAGCCCAGGAGTTGGAAGTTGCTGTGAGCTATGATGACATAGCACTCTAGTGAGGGTGATCAAGTGAGACTCTCTCTTAAAAAAAAAAAAAAAAAAAAAAATTCTCCTTTAAAATCTCAGGAAGGTAGCACTTTCTCCACAGGTCTTAGATGTTCAATGTAGTTTAAAAAATGTTTTGTTTTGTTGTTGTTGTCACTGTTGTTTAGCAGGCCTGGGACAGGTTCAAACCCCCTAGCCCTGGTGCATGTGCCCAGTGCCTCAACCACTGAGCTATGGGTACCAAACCTAAAATAATTTTTAATGAAGAAAATTTTAAGAGCACAGAAACAGATTTCAGTTTCTGAAGTAGTTGAATTCTACAGATATAGCAACATATTCAAGAATTCAAGAATATATTCAACAACATATTCAAGAACATGTTGCTTCCTTCAAGACTCTCTCAGAAGGCTGGGCAAGGTGGCTTATGCCTGTAATCCCAGCACTCTGAGAGGCCAAGGCAGGCGGATTGCCTGAGCTCACAACTTCGAGACCAGCCTGAGCTACAGAAAGACCTAGTCTCTAAAAACAGGGGGTGTTGCAGCGGGCAACGGTAGTCCCAGCTACTTGGGAGACTAAGGCAAGAGAATCACTTGAGTCTAAGAGTCTGAGGTTGCTGTGACCTGTGATGCCATGGCACTCTACAAGGGGAGACAAAATGAGACTCTGTCTCAAAAAAAAAAAAAGTATGTTTGGTGATTCTGGGTAAATACATGGAAATTACTTTGTATGTTCCAATAGCTTTTCTGTAAATTTAAACTTATTTCCAATTTAAAGGATTTTTTTTTTGAGACAGCGCCTCAAGCTGTCACCCTGGGTAGAGTACTGTGGCATCACAGCTCACAGCAACCTCCAACTCCTGGGCTTAAGCGATTCTCTTGCCTCAGCCTCCCAAGTAGCTGGGACTACAGGTACCTGCCACAATGCCCAGCCATCTCTTGGTTGTAGTTGTCATTGTTGTTTGGCAGGCCCAGGCTGGATTCAAACCTGCCAGCTCTGGTATATGTGGCTGGTGCCTTAGCCGCTTGAGCTACAGGAGCCGAGCCAGGTTTTTGTTTCTTTTAAAGAAAATTATCTCAACCAGGCACGGTGACTCATGCCTGTAATCCCCAGCACACTGGGAGGCCAAGATGGGTGGATCACCTGAGGTCATAGGTTCAAGACCAGCCTGAGCTAGAGGGAGACCCACTGCCTCTAAAAATAGCCAGGCATTGTGGCAGGGGCCTATAGTCCCAGTTACATGGGAGGTGGAGGCAAGAGGATCATTTGAGCCCAGAAGTCTGAGGTTGCTGTGAGCTAAGACACTATGTCCGGGGGCAACAGCTTGAGACTGTCTCAAAAAAAAAAAAAAAAGAAAAAAAGAAAAGAAAACTTATCTCTTTTCATTTCTGGGCTCCTTCCCTGTGCTTTCTTCTTGCTCCTTAGATACTTAGGTTATTTTCTACTATGCTTTCTAGTGGTCCTAGCAAACAATCAGATTACTTATCTCATTAGCCTTTTGAGCCAATTACAGTGGCCTCAGGATGGAATGATTTTATTGGCCAGGACTTGTCACATGCCAATTCCTAGAGCCAAGAGATGGAATTATATCCTCCCAAACATCAAAGATGGAGAAGGATGGCTTGGCAAAGGAAAATCAAGCTGCTAATGCCAAAAGAGGGATGTGTAGATGCTGGGAAGACAAAAAACAGCACATAAATATGCTATCATCTGAGCTCTTGATCCTTGGAAGTCTTGCTCAAAGGGCATTCAGATTGATGGGGAAGGAGCAGGCAAGATAGAGGTTAAAGAAAACTGACCTGATCTGTTTCTCCAAAAACTGAACATTTAGGATTGGTGCCCGAAGCACAGTGGTTACAGTGCCAGCCACCTGCTGGAAGCTGGCAGGTTCAAACCCTGCCTAGGCCAGCTAAACAATAATGACAACTGCAACAACAAACAAAAATAGCTATGTGTTGTGGCAGATATCTGTAGCCCCAGCTACCTGGAAGGCTGAGGCAAGAGGATGGTGGCAAGACAGGCAAGATTCTGTTTTAGACAGAATCTCACTCTGTCACCCTGTGCAGAGTGCTCTTGCTTAAGCCCAAGAGTTGGAGGTTGCTGTGAGCTGTGATGCTATGGCACCCTACCAAGGACAACGTGGTGAGACTCTGCCTCAAAAAAAAAAAAAAAGCCTGGCTTATGGCAGGTGCCTGTAGTCCCAGCTACTTGGGAGGCTGAGGCAAGAGAATCCCTTAAGCCCAAGAGTTTGAGGTTGTTGTGAGCTGTGATGCAACGGCACTCTACCTAGGGTGACATATTGAGACTCTTTCTCAAAAAAAAAAAAAAAGAATCCCCAAGCCCCTTGACATTCTGAAAGTCTTGTTACAATAGATTTTTGTTTTAGACAGAATCTCACTCTTTCACCCTGTGCAGAGTGCTATGTTGTCATCATAGTTCACTGTGACCTCAACCTTTTGGGGCTCAAGAGATTCTCTTGCCTCAGCCTCCCCAGTAGCTGGGATGTCAGGTGCCCACCATGATGCCTGGCTAGTTTTTCTGTTTTTTGTTTTTGTTTTTGTTTTTGTTTTTGGAGACAGTGTCACTATGTCACCCTCGGCAGAGTGATGTGGCATCACAGCTCACAGCAACCTCCAACTCTTGGGCTTAAAAGATTCTCTTGACTCAGCCTCCCAAATGGCTGGTACTACAGGCACCTGCCACCATGCCCAGCTATTTTTTTTTTTTTTTTTTTTTTTTAGAAAGAGCCTCAAGCTGTCGCCCTGGGTAGAGTACTATGGCATCACAGCTCATAGCAACCTCCAACTCCTGGGCTCAAATGATTCTTTTGCCTCTGCCTCCCAAGTAGCTACAGGCACTTGCCAGCTACTTTTTGGTTGCAGCCATCGTTGTTGTTTTGGCAGGCCTGGGCTGGATTCAAACCTGCCAGCTCAGGTGTATGTGGCTGGCGCCTTAGCCACTTGAGCCACAGGCGCCAAGCCAGCCCAGCTATTTTTTGTTGTTGTAGTTGTTTAGTAGGTGCAGGGTGGGTTCAAACCTACCAGTCCTGGTATATGTGGTCGGCACCCTGAGCTATAGGTGCTGAACCTCTCAGTCAAATTTAAATGTCAATCTCATCCAAAAAACACCCTCACAGAAACAATCATAATGGTGTTTGACCAAATGTCTGGGAACTGTAGGGTGCCTAAGTTGATGCATAAAATAACCATTGTGCCGCCTTTGGCAATTGTGAACAAGCTGCTATGAAAATTCTTGCACAAGTTTTATTTCAGTCTCTATTTCCAATGTCCTTGGGTATAGATGTAGGAGCAGAATTGCTGAGTTATGTGACACTCCTATGTTGACTTTTGGACAAACTGCCAAACTGTTGCCCACAGCAATGAACCATTATGTTCCCACCAGCAATCAGCAATATGCAAGGAAATATATATATATGTATTTATTTATTTTGAGACAGAGTCTCAAGCTGTCACCCTGGGTAGAGTGACAGTTTTACAAAAATTGGATTATACTACACAAATTTTAATGGGATTTTTATTTTCCACTTAATAATATATCCTGGACATCTTTCTGGGCTAGAACTTTAACTCTGCATCTTATAGCCGACATGCTTAAGACAGGGCCTGCTCCAGAGGGAGTGTTATACAAATTAATGCTATTCTACCTCTTAACGAGCACATATTTTATTTTTTTTATTTATTTTTGAGACAGAGTCTCACTATGTCACCCATGGTAGAATGCCGTGGTGCCACACAGCTCACAGCAACCTCCAACTCCTGGGCTTAAGTTACTCTATCTTCCCTCAGTCTCCCTGTAGCTGGGACTATAAATACCTGCCACAGCGCCCAACTATCTTTTTGTTGTAGTTGTCATTGTTGTTTAACAGACCCGGGCCGGGCTCAAACCCACCAGCCCTGGTGCATGTGGCCAGCACCCTAACCATTGAGCCATGAGCGCCAAGCCAAGAGTACATATTCTATATAACAAGTATAAGCATTTTATTGAATGAAGTCACCATAATTTATTTATCTCATGCCCCACTGGTAAATATTTAAGTTGCTCTCACTTTAATCTTTAAAATACTATAACAACTTGGTTTTTTTTTTTTTGAGACAGAGTATTACGATGTCGCCCTGGGCAGAATGCTGTGGTATCACAGCTCACAGCAACCTCAAGCTCCTGGGCTTAAGCTATTCTCTTGCCTCAGCCTCCCAAGTAGCTTACTACAGGCTCCTGCCATCTGGCTTTTTTTTTGTTTTAATTGTCATTGTTGTTTGGCAGGCCCGGGCTGGGTTTGAAGCTCCAGCTCTCGTGTATGTGGCTGGTGCCCTAGCTCCTGAGCTATAGGCACTGAGCTTTTTTTTTTTTTTTTTTTTTTCCAGACAGGGTCACATCCTGTTGCCTGGGCTGGTGTACAGTGGCATCATCATAGCTGACTGCAACCTCAAACTCCTGGGCTCAAGTGATCCTCCTGCCTCAGCCTTCCCAAGAACCAGGCCCACAGGCACCCACCACCATGCCATGCTAATTTTTCTATTTTAGTAGAGATGGGGTCTCACTCTTGCTCAGGCCACTGGTCTTGAACTCTTGAGAACAAATGGTTCTCTTTCCTCAGCCTCCCAGAGTGCTAGGATTACAGGTGTGAGCCACCGTGCCCAGATGGTTGATATATCTCTTAAATCTCTTTGAACCTATACCTCCACTCCTTTTTCTAATTTTTCTTGCATTTTATATGTAGAAGAAACCATAGATTGCAATTTTAAAACTTGTTTTGAAATGGTGGCAATTTCCTCATCGAAACCCAAGTCAGGTCAGCGTGACACCAGGTCACACTATGAAGCAATCGTAATCTCCCTCCTTAACCTTTAGGCCCCAGCTTTCTCCTGGGCTAAAGCCCCTTCAGGAAGCAACAAACAAAATATATATATATGGTGAATCATTTAAACCTTAAATTTGGGTGGAAATTCCTCCTCCCTTTCATAGAAGGCATGTTGAAATGGTTGGCTAGAGAGGAACTCTAGCACTCAGTAGCTGATGTTAAAAGGTCACTCACTGTAAGGCCACGCCTATAATCCTAGCACTCTGGGAGGCCAAAGTGGGTAGATTGCTTAAGCTCAGGAGGTCAAGACCAGACTGAGCCAGAGTGAGACCCCCATCTCTAAAAATAGCTAGGCATGGTAGTGGGTACCTGTATCCCAGCTACTTGGGAGACTGAGACAAGAGTTTGAGACCAGCCTGAACAAGAGCAAGACCTCGACTCTTCTAAAAATAGAAAAATTAGCCAGGCGTGGTGATGGGCACCTGTAGTCCCAGCTCTTCAGGAGGCTGAGGCAGGAGGATCACTGGGTGTTTGATTTTTCAGTGAGCTATGACGACACCATTGCTCTTTAGCCCAGGTGACAGAGTGACAACCTGTCAAAGAAAGAAAGAAGGAAGGAAAAACGGGAAGGGAGGAAGGAAGGAAGGAAGGAAGGAAGGAAGGAAGGAAGGAAGGAAGGTAGGTAGGTAGGTCAGTTGGTTGGTCTCTGTACTATATTAAGTGGTGCCCCCACCCATACATGTTTATGTACTGTCTTCCAGAAACTATGACCTTATTTGGGAAAGAGTATTTGCAGATGCAATTAAATTAAGGATCCCTAGATGAGATGATTCTGGATTATCTGGGCCCTAAATCCAATGACAATTATCCTTATAAAAGATACATGGAAGAGACAGAGACTGGGGTGGATGCAGCTATAAGTCAAGGAAAGAGACAAAGTCTCCCCAGAGCATATAGAAAAAACAACTGACAGCTTGATTTCAGACTGCTGGCCTCCAGAACCATGAGGGAATTATTTATACCACCACATTTGTGGTAATTTCAGGAAGCTAAAGCAGTCACATATTCAGACCCCTCAATGGGGAAGGAGTTTTAAGGAAACAGCCCCTGAATTCATACCAAACAGACAGTTTTTCTTCCCACCACCTGTTCAGTAGCTCCCGAAGGAATATTCACTTCTTGCCCTTGTCATGTATAAAGTGAAATTCTATCTTATAAAGCATCAAAGTAGGTGGCACAACAGGGTCCAAGAGCCCCGAGCTCATGCTAGATAGACCAGGCAGGTGTGTCTTCAAGTTCTTTCAATCCACCCTTCCTGTTCCGTAGTGTCTTCTCACAGTCAGGGTAAGTAAACAGAGGAGGCCTAGAATCATTTGTGGACCAGTTTATTTATTTATTCAAGGCATACTTACTGAATGTCCCCTTGGTGCCAGGTGTTGGGTTATGTGCTGGAGAGACACATGTAAATCATTACAGTACTGTATGGTAAGTGTGTCTGTGGCAGAGAAGGCACAGAAGGGACCCAGACTAGGGAGGGAAAGTCACAGGAATGTTGGAAGTTGGGGTTAGCCACAAACCACATGTGGCTTTTAAATTTTAAGTTAATTAACTTATTTTATTTATTTGTTTTTTTTTTTAAGAGACAGAGTCTCACTTTGTCGCCCTCAGTAGAGTGCTGTGCTGTCACAGCTCACAGCAACCTCCAGTTCCTGGGCTTAGGTGATTCTCTTGACTCAGCCTCCCGAGTAGCCGGAACTACAGGTGCCGGCCACAACACCTGGCTATATTTTCTTTGCAGTTTGCCTGGAGCCGGGTTCAAACTGGTTACCCTTGGTATATGGGGCCAGCACCCTACTCACTGAGCCACAGGCATCACCCAAGTTAATCAAAATTAAATAATATTAAAAACTCAGTTCTTTTTTTTTTTTTTTTTGTAGAGACAGAGTCTCACTGTACCGCCCTCAGGTTGGGTGCCATGACATCACACAGCTCACAGCAACCTCTAACTCTTGGGCTTATGCGATTCTCTTGCCTCAGCCTCCCAAGCAGCTGGGACTACAGGTGCCCGCCACAACGCCCGGCTATTTTTTTATTGCAGTTTGGCCGGAGCTGGGTTTGAACCCACCACCCTCGGCATATGGGGCCGGCGTCCTACTCACCCAGCCACAGGCGCCACCCCCAAAAACTCAGTTCTTATCACCCCATTTTAAGAACTCAATAGTGACATGTATATGTTTCTGTCACTTTAGAAAGTTCTGGCCATGCCTGATGGCTCACATCTATAATGTCAGCATTTAGGGAAGCCAAGGTGGGAGGTTCACTTGAGGCCAGAAGTTTGAGACCAGCCTGAGCAACACAGTGAGATCCCTGTCTCTACAAAAAAATTTTTTTTTTTTTTTTTTTTTTGAGACAGAGTCTTAAGCTGTTGCCTTGGGTAGAGTGCTGTGACATCACAGCTCACAGCAACCTCCAACTCTCTATTTTTAGTAGAGATGGGGGTGTTGCTTTTTGCGCAGGCTGGTCTCAAACTTGGGAGCTCAACAATCCACCCACCTCGCCCTCTCAGAGTGCTGGGATTACAGGAGTGAGCCACCTCACTTGGCCTAAAAAAAAAAACTTTTTTTTTTTTTTGACACAGGATCTCACTTTGTCACCATTGGTAGAGTACCGTGGCTCAGTGCTCACAGCAACCTCAAATTCATGGGCTCAAGTGATTCTCTTGCCTCAGCTTCCCAAGTAGCTGGGACTACAGATGCCTGCCAAAGTGGGCTATTTTTAGAGATGGGGGTCTCCCTCTAGCTCAGGCTGGTCTTGAACTCCTGAGCTCAAGCCATCCATCTGCTTGGCCTCCCAGAGTGCTAGGATTATAAGGCATGAGCCCATCCTAAAAAAAAGATTTTTTAAAATTAGCTGGTTATGGTAGCTCACATCTATAATCCCAGGTACTCGGGAAGCTGAGGCAAGAGGATTCTTTGAGCCCAGGAGTTTGAGGTTACAGTGAGCTATGAAGATAGTATTAGTCTAGGCTGAGGCCTACAAAAGAAGCGTTAGATAGCCCGAGGCAGGAGGAAGAGTGTCTCCAGAGGTCCCTGTAAGATAGCCTGTGAACACCAAACATAGTTAGGGCTCATGGTGGAGGTGTTGAGGCCAGGCCCTGGAGTGTTTGGCCAACTATACTAAATTCCCTGCCAAGGCCAGTCCCTGGAGTGTTTGGCCAACTATACTGAATTCCCTGGAGTGTTTGGCCAACTATACTGAATTCCCCAATGAGAAGGCCCTGGAGTGACGCCCAGGTGAGTAACGTCATCAGATTTGAATTTTGGAGACGACTGGAGGAAGAGGAAACTGGAGACACAGGGGACCAATCTGGAGGCAGTTGCTTTCTCCAAAATGTTGGACCAGCCAAAGTGGTAGCAATGTGAGTGGAGGAACATTTGGGATATATGACCATCAATTATGGATTGTTGTTGAGTGGGGAAGAAGAGGAAAACCACACTGTTGGCTTGAACTATTTGGTGGATGGTGATAATAGTTTCCTTTGTCTTATGTGGAATATGAGGAAGAGGATGAGAAATTCGTCATAGCTCACTGTACCCTTGACATCAAGCAATCCTCCTGCCTCAGCCTCCCAAGTAGCTAGCACTACCAGCATGTGCTACCATACCCAGCTAATTTGTAAATTTTTTGTAGAGACAAGTTCTTTTTTTTTTTTTTTTACTTTATCGCCTTTGGTTGAGTGCCAGTGTGTCACAGCTCACATCAACCTCCAGCTCTTGGGCTTAAGCGATTCTCTTGCCTCAGCCTGCTGAGTAGCTGGGACTACAGGTGTTCACCACAATGCCTGGCTATTTTTTTGTTGCAGTTTGGCCAGGGCCAGGTTCGAACCTGCCACCCTCAGTATATGGGGCCAGTCCTATATACTGCCACCTGCCACTCTCAGTATATGTGGCCGGTCCATAGGCGCCGCCTTGTTTTTTTTTTTTTCAGACAGAGTCTTGAGTTGTCACCCTGAGTAGAGTGCTGTGGCCTCACAGCTCACAGCAACCTCCAACTGTTGGGCTCAAGCGATTCTCTTGCCTCAGCCTCCCAAGTAGCTGGGACTAGAGGAGCCTACCACAACACCCGGCTATTTTTTTGTTGTAGTTGTCATTGTTGTTTACCTGGCCAGGGCTGGGTTCGAACCCGCCAGCCTGGGTGTATGCGGACGGAGCTGTAAGCACTGTGCTATAGGCACCAAGCCCAGTTGTGTTTTTCTACGCATATTAAAATAAAGTCATACCTGTGGCTCATTTTTGTAATCCTAGCATTCTGGGAGGCCAGGGTGGAAGGATTGCTTGAGCTCAGGAGGTCAAGACCAGCCTGAGCAAAGCAAGACATCTATCTCTACTAAAAAAAAAAATTAGCCAGCATTGTGGCAGGCACCTGTAGTCCCAGCTACTCAGGAGGCTGAGGCAAGAAGATCACTTGAGCCCAGGACTTTTGCTGTGAGTTAGGCAGAAGCCATAGCATTCTAGCTTGGGCAACTAAGTGAGACTCTGTCTAAAATATAAATAAATAAATAGATGGGAGTGGTGGTTCATAATCCTAGCACTTTGGAAGGCCAAGGAGGCTGAATTGCTTAACTTTAGCAGTTCAAGACCAGCCTGAGCAAAATAAGACCCTCCCTCATCTCTACTAAAAATAGAAAAACTAGCTGGGTATTATGAAGGCCATCTGTAATCCCAGCTACTTGGGAAGCTGAGGAAAGAGGATGGCTTGAGACCAGAAGTTTGAAGTTGCTGTGAGCTATGACACTATGCACTCTTCCCAGGGTGACAGAGTGAGATTCTGTCTCAAAAGAAAGTAATAATAATAATTAATTAAAAAAATAATAAATATAGGCTTGGCCACTGCAGCTCAATGGTTACAGTGTCAGCCACATACACAGGAGCTGGCAGGTTCAAGCCTGACCTGGGCCTGCTAAACAATAATGATAACTACAAAAAAAAAAAAAATAGCCAGGCATTGTGTCAGGCACCTGTAGTCCCAGCTGCTTGGGAGACTGAGGCAAAAGAATCACTTGAGCCCAAGAGTTTAAGGTTGGTGTGAGCTGTGATGCCACGGCACTCTACCAAGGGCGACATAGTGGGACTCTGTCTCAATAATAATAATACTAATAATAAATATATAAATAAATAAGCTGTATCTATAAAATCAAAATACGTATGTATATATATTACTCTGTATCACCTAAACATATTTCACATATTGTCTGTGGTATGTCTAATACACTTTGGAAAATATGCCTTAAACCATTTCTTCTACTTTATTGTTCTTTTTGTTGTTGTTGTTTGTTTGTTTGTTTGTTTTTGAGACAGAGCCTCAAGCTGTCACCCTGGATAGAGTGCCATGGCATCACAGCTCACAACAACCTCCAACTCCTGGGCTCAAGCGATTCTCCTGCCTCTGCCTCCCAAGTAGCTGGGACTACAGGTGCCCGCCACAATGCCCGGCTATTTTGTGGTTGCAGCCATCATTGTTTTTTGGCAGGCCCAGGCTGGATTCGAACCTGCGAACTCAGTTGTATGTGGCTGGAGCCTTAGCCGCTTGAGCCACAAGCACCGAGCCTCTTCTACCTTATTGTTAAGCACGGTAGTCCCTCCTTATCTGCAGTTTCACCTCCTACAGTGTCAGTTACCTGAGGTCAACCATGATCTGAAAATGGTCTAGAAAACTCTAGAAATAAACAAGTCATAAGTTTAAAATTGCACAATGTTTTGAGTGATGTGATGAACTCTCTCACTATTCTGTTCCATTTGCCCAGGGCTCTGAATCCTTCCTTTGTCCAGAGTATCTGTTCTATCTGTGTCACCCGCCTGCCCATTAGTCACTTGGTAGTCATCTAGGCTATCAGGTAAAAAAAAACAACACAATATTGGTCGGGTGCACACCTGTAATCCCAGGACTTTGTGAAGCTGGGGAGGAAAGATAGCTTGAGGCCAAGACTTTGAGACCAGTCAAGGCAACATAGGGAGACCACTTCTAGAAAAAATAGAAAACTTAGCTGGGTATGGTGGTGTGACCCTGTGGCAAATATTTTCTCCCATTCCATGGGTTGCCTTCTCACTCTGTTGATAGTATCCTTTGATGCACCAAAGTTTTTAATTTTAATGAAGTCTAATTTATCTATCATTTTCTTTTGTTGCCTATGCTTTTGGTGTCATATCCAAGAAATGACTGGCAAATTCAACATCCTGAAGATTCTAAGAGCTTTATAGTTTTAGCTTTTTTATTTAGCTCTTGGGTCTTTTTTGAGTTTTTTTTTGATAAATTTTAATGTAATGCACAAATAAATGATCTTGAGTATATATCATAATAGAGAGAGATGCCATCTTCTTTAAGACTCTAGGGTAGAGTAAGATCAGATTGTACATGAACAATCAGTACACTTCTGAGAACATTAAACCAATCTTTTCTTCCTTAATCCTCTGCCTTCCAGATAATTCCACAGTTAAAAGAAATAAGAGAGAGAGGAAGGTGAATTGACCAGACAGAAAGGATGTAGAAAAGAAAGGCAGGTGTTAGTCACATGGAAAAAAGGGAAGTAATCGTGTTTACGAGAATCCTGACGGTATCTGATAATACAGAAGAAAGAATATTTTCCATTTCCTGAAAAATCCAGCCTAAGCACGTGAAGGTATTCAGAGCTACCCATCTAGCCTCATCTTGGGGTATTTCAGCCTACAAAGTTTAGCTCTGTTAGTTAGCTCCTCACAGAATTATGAAGGCTCACAGAATAAAAGTGGTTTCCAGAAGCTCTTATGAAAAGTAGGAGTTAATCCCCCACTTTATTCTATGCCCCTTGTGCCAAGAATATGGACTTTGTCTTCAAGGACTTCCTGGGGTAATTAGATGTATATGTTTGATGAACACGCTTATTTATTAGAATTTATGAGATTAAGCATTAGGGTATAGGCAGAAAGTATCAGGAAAGTGATATTGAAAAGGTAGGTTGGGAGCCACCTATGAAGGACCATGTATATCAATCCAAGGAATGTGAACCTAGAGCAGATGTGACAAACTCCAAATCCCACAAAGACCAGGCACGTAAATAAGGAAAGCTGACCAGAGATAAGTTAATAGGGAGCAGTGGGGATTGTGGCAAGCTGTAGAATTCAGGCCCTGTCTAATGGGGCAGCTACCCTTAGCTCCTGCTGTTTGTTGGGATTATTGGTCCAATGCAGCTCCATCTTCCAGTTTTCTAAGAGAAGATAGCTTTCAAAAACATACAGGCCAAACCAAACTGGTTTTTGAAGATAGATAAGGCCCACAGGCCATTGGTCTGCCTCCTTGGCTGATTGAAGGGAGCTAGTGAAGGTTTTTAGGTGAAAAATGGTATATGATCCTATCTGTGCTTTAGAACAATCAGATTGTTGTGTGAGAGATTAATTACAGAGAATAGCGTAGAGGAAGGAAAACCAGTTAGGAAACTGTTACATCAGTCCAGGTGGGCAGGGAGGTGACAGTGTTCTTTGCCAGGACAGGGCAGTAGGAAATATGGTACTGAGTTAGAGTCCAGTACAATGGGAAGAATTTAGCTTTAATGAGCATCCAGAAGGAGGCATATGCATTCTTTCAATGCACCCTCCCTCCACACACCCCTGTTCTAAACTGGGAGCTGAAAGGCACAAGACAAATAGATAATTCTTAATTTTTTTTTTTTTTTTTTGAGACAGAGTCTCCCTTAGTCACCCTTGATAGAGTGTCATTGCATCTTAGCTCACAGCAACCTCAAACTCTTGGGTTCAAGTGATTCTCTTGCCTCAGCCTCCCAGGTAGCTGGGACTATAGGCACCCACCATAGCACCTGGCTGTTTTTTAGAGACAGGGTCTTGCTCTTGCTCAGGATGGTCTGGAACTCGTGAGCTCAGGCAATCCACCCGCCTCCGCCTTCCAAGTGCTGAGATTGCAGGCGTGAACCACCATGCCTAGCCCTAGATAATCCTTAATCCCAAAGGGCAGGATATTATAGCTAAGACTTCAGTTCCTCACGCAGTCTAATTTTACTCCTTAACCAACTCCTCCAGGCCTCATCCACTGTGATGGGACATTTTCACTTTATGGGCTTAGCACATAATTAAAATTAAAAATATACATATCATGGTGTTTAGCTCTTTTGAGCAGCCAGTGGGAAACTCAGAGCCAACTCCTCTTTGCACCAGCGCTGGGCTCTACTTCCCAGCAGACAAGGGAACTGGCTCCGTTTCATGGAGACTGAGGTAGAAGAAGTGGCCTTGAGATCCATTTTCATGGTCTTGCTGGTTGTGTAACTGGTGGCCTGGGTCACTGGAAGCATGCAAAGAGTAAGGAAGTGGGAATGCGGGGGAGGAAATGGCAACTCCCTTCCAAGAACGCTTCTAATATCCAACAAGTGTTATGCTAGAACTTTAATTTCCTGCAGACCCTTCCAGTTTTTGAGTGCTGTATTTTGGGGTGTGGGTGCAGGAGATGGCTCTGAGACACTGCTAAGCAAAGCCTCCCCTCCCTGGCATGGCACAGAAGTGCCCTGTGGGATGAGGGAGAGGACAGCCAGTCAGGCAAAGGTTAGGGGAGGGAAGCGAAGGCAGAGGCCCAGAACGGCTCCGGGAAATGTTTGTATTTCTCCACCAGGAGGGAGGACAAACACACTTTTCTGGTGCCTTCTGGGTAGCTTTGCACAGTCTCTAGCATAGAGTGAGTCTGTGGAGGAAGAGTGAAGCTGAAAATAAAAATTATTGCGGGGCTGGACCCAGCGACTCCTTTACAGCATGAATCTCATTGGACCCGCCCGCTGCCTCCCAAAAGTGACCACTTAGACAACACTGCATGCCTTTCTCAGCCTTGCCTGGCTACAGGCTTTGCCTCTGGGGGAGACAGGCAGCCTGTGACCCAGGCTCCAGAGAAGGGACGACACGGGGCTTCTGGCTTCCTGGCTGGAGTTTCTCTTCTCTGTGCCCCAGCAGCATCCACCCACCCGGGCGGGACCTGCATCCAGGGTGATGAAGTCCGACCTGCAGCAGCTGGGTGAGTGGTAGCATTCAGATAAGCATCTGTGCCTCTGCGGGGACTCTGGGACTGTTCGGCACCCAGGACACTTGTCCTCTCCCGTCATGTACAACGGATCGTGCTGCCTCATAGAGGGGGACCCCATCTCTGGGGTGATGCCCCCTCTGCTCATTCTGGCCTTTGTGCTGGGTGCCCTGGGCAACGGGCTGGCCCTGTGCGGCTTCTGCTTCCACATGAAGACCTGGAAGCCGAGCACTATTTACCTTTTCAACTTGGCTGTGGCTGATTTCCTCCTCATGGTCTGCTTGCCCCTTCGGACAGACTATTACCGCAGACAGCGACACTGGGCTTTTGAGGACATACCCTGTCGGGTGGTTCTGTTCATGCTTGCCATGAACAGGGCTGGGAGCATCATCTTCCTCACGGTGGTGGCTGTGGACAGGTATTTCAAGGTGGTCCACCCCCACCATATGGTAAACACCATCTCCAACCGGACAGCAGCTGGCATTGTCTGTGCCCTTTGGACCATGGTCATCCTGGGGACTCTGTACCTTTTAATGGAGAACCACCTGTGTGTGCAAGAGAAGGCCGTGTCTTGTGAGAGCTTCATCATGGAGTCTGCCAATGGCTGGCACGACATCATGTTCCAGCTGGAGTTCTTTTTGCCTCTAGGTATCATCTTGTTCTGTTCCTTCAAGATTGTTTGGAGCCTAAAGCAGAGGCAGCAGCTGGCCAGACAGACTCGGATGAAGAAGGCAATTCGGTTCATCATGGTGGTGGCTGTCGTGTTTGTCACATGCTACCTGCCTAGCGTGTTGGCCAGACTATATTTCCTCTGGACAATGCCCTCGAGCACCTGCAATGCCTCTGTCCACGTAGCCCTGCATGTCACCCTCAGTTTCACCTACATGAACAGCATGCTGGATCCCTTGGTGTATTATTTTTCAAGTCCCTCATTTCCCAAATTCTACACTAAGCTCAAAATCCGCAGTTTGAGACCCAAGCACCCAGGACATTCAAAGACACCGAGGCTGGAGGAGATGCCAATTTCAGACCTCTGTCGCAAAAGTTGCATCAGTGTGGCAAACAGTTTCCAAAGCCGGTCTGATGTTTGCTGGGATCTCCAAATGTGTTGAATGGCACTAAGGAAACAGACCAACAACTTCTAGAAGGACAGATTGGCAACTTAGAATTAATTCATGCTAAAGGGTAGGGGTTTTGAAAATGCCACCACCCTTTCTGAGCTGTATTCTCACTCTATTGGATATAAAACGCATAGGACTATAGTTTTTTGGAAGTTCCCAGTTGACTAAAGTGAGTCAGTTGTATTTATATGATGTAATTACAATGATAAGGGATTATATGAGATGTTGGGGGAGTTAGCAATTGCACAGCTCCTGTGTAAGTTTAAATGGCTGAATAAATAGGGTATAAGTGTTTAAATGGTTCATGTTCTCTTTCTGGGGGGTGATCTCTCTTTAAGTTAATGAATTTAAAGAGTTATCAGTATCTCCTACCCTCTGACCTTAAATCTTTACTTCTCTTGGAAAATAGAATCTGGGCTAAGTCAATACTTCTATTTCAGGCTGTGTGAGGCTCTTTTGATGGGGATGTCTTGGTCTTGGTGGTTCCATATTCACAGGGTCCCATACATGCATTTCTTTGTCATTGTTTTCACCTCCCTGGCAGCCCAGGAATAAGAGCCAAGCAATCTGCTCTGACCTTCCAGCTCCACATTCTTCTGCAGGTCTTTGCATTTCTAAGAAGGTGCTGAGGGATATGTTTACCTGCCCTGGTTTCTCCAGTGGGACATGCTGAGTCCAGTATAACTGCTTCTGACTGCTTGCTCTGTGACTGTGAATTGAAATTATTCATTCATTTATTCTCCAAGTATTACCGAATTTGTATTTAGTGTCAGGTGTGATGCTCGTGTTCTTTTTACCTGGAGGGTCATTAATCAACTCTCACATGACAGCAAATTTTCTCAGAGAAGTTGAGGACTTTCATCCTTTCATGAAATATAGTTTCTAGACTGTTCTGTGTAAACATCAGTGTTATCCTCTTATTGCAAGACTGCTTTATGCATAAGTTTCCCAGATACGTACCCGGAGCCCTCAAAACTAGATGACTTTGTGAAATGACAGGCTGCCCCTGCCCTGAATTGGGAGTGGGGGTATGGAGCAAAATTCTGAACCAGACTTAGTTCCTCTCTTAAGCTACAAAGTGGTGGAAGTTGTTCTTGACTCCTTTTTTTATGCTCTCTCAAAATTCCCAGGCTATTCTCCTCAGGTAAGAACCTTGCCATCTTCTAGTTCTCGGGCCTCAAAAAACCTGCAGAGGCTGCCTCTATTATTATTTTTTTTTTTTTTAATTTTTTTTCCAGAAGCAGGGATGAAAAGCACAGGCATCAGAGAGTCAGACAAATCTAAGTTTGAATCCCAGCTCCACCACTTACTAGCTGCGTGATCTCTGGGCAGATTTTATGTAACCAGCTATAGCTTCAATCTCTTTGTCTGTCAAACATTAATGCTGATTTCAAAGGGTCGTTGGATGGATTCAATGAATGTACAATCCTGAAAGGAAAGGACTTTGTTCACTGTTATACCCTGGTCTCTGAAAGAGCTCCTGCTCATAGTAGGTAGTTAATAAATATTTGCCGAATAAATGTATGAATAAACTAATATAAAGCATTATCCACTGTGCCTGGCAGTAAGTGCTCCATGTTGTGATTTATTATACCAACATGTTTCACACTTACAGCAACTGAGGCACAGAAGTTATTTCCTTTGGGGCTCAGAGACCTAATTAGCTGTTCCATTACCATGCCCGAATTCCCCTCCTCCCCAGCTCCCTGGGGAGGAGCAAAACAAGAATTCTTTTCAGCATCAAAAAGAGCCATACATCCTAGTCGGCATTATGGTGGGCGTCTATAGTCCCAGCTACTTGGGAGACTGAGGGAAGAAAATCGCATAAGCCTAAGAGTTTGAGGTTGCTGTGAGCTGTGACACCATGACACTCTACCGAGGGTGACATAGTGAGACTTTGTCTCAAAAAAAAAAGAACCATGGGTGGCACCTGTGGCTCAGTGAGTAGGGCGCCGGCCCCATATGCCGAGGGTGGCGGGTTCAAACCCAGCCCCGGCCAAACTGCAACAAAAAAATAGCCGGGCGTTGTGGCAGGCGCCTGTAGTCCCAGCTACTTGGGAGGCTGAGGCAAGAGAATCGCCTAAGCCCAAGAGCTGGAGGTTGCTGTGAGCTGTGACACTATGGCACTCTACCAAAGGGCCATAAAGTGAGACTCTGTCTATAGAAAAAAAAAAAAAAAGAACCATATATCCTCCCAATAGAAATCTGTGAAAACTCACACTTCTGCTTTTAATTCTATTCTTAGTTATAATTCTCCTTTCTGGGCTATCCCTTTGTTGTCCATTGTAATAAAAATGGATTAAAAAGTCTGTGTCCTGTGTGTGACTCCAAGTCAAAAGACTCCTGTGAATTTGCCCTCCGTGTGAGAGAGGCTATGATGTCCAGAAGCACATGACAGGCATGTAAGCAGAGGATCTCACTAAAAGATGGTGAGAACAAACAAAAAGAAAGAAAAAGCAAACCTGGCCAGGCACAGTGGCTCATGCCTGTAATCTCAGCACTTTGGGAGGCTGAGATGGGAGGGTCGCTTGAAGCCAGGAGTTCCAAACCAGCCTGGACAACAGTGAGACCCTGTCTCTACAAAATATAAGCAGCCGTTGCCTACAGTCCCAGCTGCTTTGGGAGACTGAGACAGAAGGATCCCTTGAGCCCAGGAGTTTGAGGTTGCTGAGAGCTATGATGAGGCAAGTGCACTTTAACTGGGAACAGAGAGAAAGAGAGACCCTAGGGAAAAAAAGGGGAGGAGAGGGAAGGAGAGGAGAGAGAAGGAAAATTAAACCAAAGCTTGAACCTAGTCTTCTTTTTTTTTCTTAAAGTGACATGGTTTCATTCTGTGGCCCAGGCTGCCTCCTGAGTAGCTGGGACTACAGGTACACAAGATGGGGTCTCACTCGATATGATGCACAGATTGGTCTCAAACTCTTGGCCTCAAGCAATCCTCCCACCTTGGCCTAAGATTACAGATGTGAGTCACAACACCCCACGCCAAACCCAGTCTTGATTCTAAATTTGCTTCCCTTTCTGAGTTCACAGAATATGATGAAAAAAGATGTTATCAAAAAGTTTCTTCAGAAATTATAAGGAAGAAGACCATAGCTTTGGTGAAAAAGCTTTTTAAAAACTATCTGAAATAGGAAAACAGTCAATTTAGAGGAAAATATTTTTTCCCCTATTAGAGTCTTTCAGGAAAAGTCACATAAAAGCCAGAAGAGGCTGAGCAAGGTGGCTCATACCTGCAATCCTAGCACTCTGGGAGGTCAAGGTGGGAGGATCCCTTGAGTTCAGGAGTTGAAGATTAGCCAGAGCAAAGGGAGACCCTGTCTCTACTAAAAATAGAAAAATTTGCCGTGGGTGGTAGCAGGCACCTATAGTCCCAGCTGCTCAGGAAGCTGAGGCTGGAGGATCACTTGAGCCAAGGAGAGTGAGGTTGCTGTGAGCTTTGATGACACCACTGCACTCTACCCAGGGCAAACGAAGTTAAGACTGTCTCAAAAAAACAAAAAGCTACAGGTGGTACCTGTGGCTCAAAGGAGTAGGGCGCCAGCCCCATATACCAGAGGTGATGGGTTCAAACCCAGCCCTGACCAAAAGTTGCAAAAAAAAAAAAAAAAAAGCTAGAAGAGATACTAGACCATATAGTCTGTAGGGATTATGTGGAAAAAATAAAAGGTACACTTTATTGGTGCTAACAATGATAACACTTTAAGCTGTGGTCTAGTCCCAGAATGGGTCTCTCTACCTTTTATCAAAACTTAAACATTTAAGATGTATTCTGAACTCACTAGAGTGCAGGGGCTGCTGGGAGGGGATAGAACTCTGGGCATAAGGGGTTAAGCCAACTGTTAAAGGTTCTACAAGGTGGGGACTTGGCCACACTATAATACGCGGTCCCCAGTTGCTGTCCTTTGGGACCTTCTGATCCACAGAGGTTTCCAGTACAACTCAAGATGCCATCATCACAATGAATAAACTCAGAAAGGGCTTCAGATCCAAATACTTTGCAGGCCCTGGTAAAAAATGATAATGAACAAAGTTTCTTGTTCAAAAACTGTTAAGATTTCAAGATGGCAACACCAGAGCAATAAAACCAAGCACAGGGCCCTTCTGAGCTCATGTATAAAGCCAGGGCTCTAAGTTATATATGTGTGTGTGTAGAGAGAGAGAGAGATGGAGTAGAATAAACAAATGGGCTCACATCTGGGCCTAATATATGTGCAGTTCCAGTGTATTAGGCTGTATTATAACTTATACAGCAGGCAGGAGTCAGTACACTATTCCTTGTAAGGATTCATTCACTAATTCATTCCCTCTTTCAAGAAACATTAATCAAGCTCGGTGCCTGTGGCTCAAGCCACTAAGGCGCCAGCCACATACACCTGAGCTGGCTGGTTTGAATCCAGCCTGGGCCCACCAAACAACAGTGACAGCTGCAACCAAAAAATAGCTGGGCATTGTGGCAGGTGCCTATAGTCCCAGCTACTTGGGAGTCAGAGGCAAGAGAATCGCTTGAGCCCAGGAGTTGGAGGTTGCTATGAGCTGTGATGCTACAGCACTCTACCCAGGGTGACAGCTTGAGGCTCTGTCTCAAAAAAAAAAAAAGAAAGAAACATTAATTAAACACCAGCCTGGTACGAGGTGTGGTAGAAATACAAATGAAAACCACAGTGCCTGACCAAACAGGGTTCATTGTAGAAACTGAGGGAAAAAATAAAATTATATTAATAATTCAGGGTAACTTCAGTGAAAGTAGTAAACACGGAGTTCCACAAGAGCAGCCAGGAGCCCTTCCTCCTTTCTTAGGGGACAGAGAAATTTTTCTCAGAGGAGGTGGCTTGCAAATGTGGCCCTGAAGAATGGATAAGAAGCAGCCAGGGAGTCAGTGGGAAAGGGAACTCGAGCAGAGCTGGATGGATGAGAAAGACCCACAGTAAGAGTCAGTTATTTCAGACATACAGGAAGACCAATGGGGCAGGAATGAACCCAAGCTGCAGCTGTGACAACCTGAGGTCAAGGAGTGAAGATCTATTCACAATCCTTCTGTTACAGAAGAGGCATGAAAAGCTGTTAAGATTCCTGTCTTTTTAAAAAAGAATCTTTCTTTATTTGCAGAAGGCATATGTATTTTTGATCAAAATTCAAAGAACACATAAATATGTAAAGTAAGATGTAAAAGTCTTCCTTTGCTTTCTCCTAATCTTATTTCCAGGAAATAACAACTTTCAGGATGAAGGGCATATCTACGTTTTGCATACAGGTAGTCTTTTGCATTATTTTACAAAAGCAAGATCGTACCACATATATACATACCAGTTTAGATCTAGATATTGTTTTGCAAAGTATTTTCATCATAAATAACTCCCCATATCATAACACAGAGATCAAGCTCATTCTTTTTTCTACACTTCATTGTGTAGATGATCCATATATAGTTTATTTAACCAATGTGGATATTCAATCTGTTTTTTATTTTGCTCTATTACGACCATGCTATGTTGAATATTCTGAATGATATATTTTTGGTCAAATGGGTCAGGCTTTAGGGGAGATTCCGGAGGAGTCTTAGATGTGGAGTTATTGAGTCAAATGACATGGCTTGGCACCTGTAGCTCAGTGAGTAGGGCACAAGCCACATACACCGAGGTGAACCTGGCCTGGGCCAGCTAAACAACAATGACAACTACAACCAAATAAATAGCCAGACATTGTGGCGGGCACCTGTAGTCCCAGCTACTCCGGAGGCTGAGGCAAGAGAATCGCTTAAGCCCAAGAGTTTGAGGTTCCTGTGAACTGTGATGCCACAGCACTCTACCGAGGACGGCATAGTAAGATTCTGTCTCAAAAAAAAAAAAAAAAAAAAAAAAGGGCAAGTATGTTTTATTTATTTATTTTTGCGGGAATGATAAGTATGTTGGTTTTTTTTTTTAATTTTAAGTAAATTTATTTCAGATTAATTTTTTATTTTTGTTTTATTTATTTATTTTGAGACAGAGTCTTACTATGTCACTCTCAGCAGAGTGCCATGGCGTCACAGCTCCCAGCAACCTCCAACTCCTGGGCTTAAGGATTCTCTTGCCTCAGCCTCCCAAGTAGCTGGAACTACAGGCGCCCACCACACCACCTGGCTATTTTGTTATTGTTGTTGTAGTTGTCATTGTTGTTTGACAGGCCCCAGGCCAGGTTCGAGCCCTCCAGCCCTGGTGTATGTGGCCGGTGCCATAGCAACTGAGCTACAGGTGCCAAGGCTATTTCAGATTAATTTGAGGGTACAAGCAACCAGGTCAAAATGTTTGATTTTGTTAGGTAGAGTTTATCTTATGGTTGGGTCCCATACACAAAAGGTATGCTAACCAAAAGGTATCCCCACCCTGTGAGCATTCAGTGAGAGCACCCCAACCCCTCCCTCTCCCTTGTTACCCCTCCCCCCAACTTGAATTGAAATTAGTTTTTCTGGATGGGTAAAAAGGAATAGTGTACTGACTCCTGCCTGCTGTTTTGGCATGCATCGGATCATCTACTGGTTTCATATTAGTATTGAGTACATCGGATATTTGCTTTTCCATTCTTGTGATACTTTATTAAGAAGAACGTGTTTCAACTCTGTCCAGGATATTACAAAAGATGTGGTCTCCATCTTTTTATGACTGAACAGTATTCCATGGGGTGCATGTACCACAATGTATTAATCAAGACAAGTATGCTTTAGAGAGGTATTGCACACAGAGCCTAAGAGCTTTGGAGCCAGACTGGGTTCAAATACATAAATATGTAAGGTAAGATGTAAAAGTCATCCTTTGTTATCTCCTTAGCAGCTGTGTGACCTCAGGCAAGTTACTTAACCTCTCAGTGCTTTACTTTCCTTGTTTGTAAAATGGGGAGAATAATACCTGTCCTGGAGGGTTGCTGTTAATACTATATGAGTTTAGATGTAGAAAACACCTAGAATAGTGCCCAGCATAGAGTAAACTCTATTTCTGTATTAGCTCTTACCATAATCCTGACAGATACCACCAAATTGTCTAACAAAAAGGCCAAACTAGGCGGGGTACAGTGGCTCATGCCTGTAATCCTAGCACTCTGGGAGGCCAGGACAGGAGTTCATGAGTTTGAGACCAGCCTGAACAAAGGTAAGACCCTTGTCTCTACTAAACATAGAAAAACTGAGGCAAGGGCAGCACTCCTACCTCAGTGGTTAGGGCACTGGCCACCTACACCAAGGCTGGTGGGTTCGAACTGAGCCTGGACCAGCTAAAACAACAATGACAACTGCAACAACAAAAAAATTAGCCAGGTGTGGCGGGTTCCTGTAGTCTCAGCTACTTGGGAGGCTGAGGCAAGAGAATTGCTTAAGCCCAAGAGTTTGAGGTTGCTGTGAGCTATGATGTTACAGCACTCTACCCAGGGCAACAGCTTGAGACTCTGTCTCAAAAGAAAGGAAATGAAAGGAAAGGAAAGGAAAGGAAAGGAAAGGAAAGGAAAGGAAAGGAAAGGAAAAGAAAAGAGAAGAAAAGAAAAGAATAAAAGAAAAACTGAGGCAAGAGGATCACTTGAGCCCAAGAGTTTGAGGTTGCTGTGAGCTATGATGCCACTGCACTCTACCAAGGGTGACAAAGTGAGACTCTGTCTCAAAAAAAAGGCCAAATCAATTTCTACTCCCACCACCAGTATATGAAAAAGTCTTCTGTTCCACATTCTGCACACAAGATCCTTGTTTGTCCTAATAAGTACTTTTTTCTTCTTTAAAAAAATAAAAAAGAAAGAAAGAAGAACTTGCATGGGCACCTGTCGCTCAGAGGTTAGGGCACTGGTCACAAGCACCCAGGCTGGTGGGTTCCAACCCAGCCCAAGCCTGCTAAACAAACAAACAAAAAATAGTCTGGTGTTGTGGTGGGAGCCTGTAGTCCCAGCTACAAGGGAGGCTAAGGCAAGAGAATTACTTAAGCCCAAGAGGTTGAGGTTGCTGTGAGCTGTGACTCCATAGCACTCTACCTAGGGTGATAGCTTCAAACTCTTGTCTCAAAAGAAAAAAAATAAAAGGCTTGGTGCCTGTAGCTCAGTGGCTAGGGTACCAGTCACATACACTGGAGCTGGTGGGTTCAAACCCAACGTGGGTCTGCCAAACAACAATGACAACTACAACAAAAAATAGCCAGGCGTTGTGGCGGGCACCTGTAGTCCCAGCTACTTGGGAGGCTGAGGCAAAAGAATCGCTTAAGCCTTAAAGTTGGAGGTTGCTGTGAGCTATGATGTCACAGAACTCTGCCCAGGGTGACATAGTGAAACTCTGTCTCAAAAAAAAAAGAACTTTACCACCTTAAAGTGATGAAGTCTGACATATCAATTTATTCTTTCTGCTGCATATACTTTTACTGTTATACCTAGGAAGGCCTTGTCTAACCCAAGGTTGTGAAGACTTACTCTTACATTTCTTCCAAGAGTTTTACAGTTTCAGCTCTTACATTTAGGTCTGTAATCCACGTTGAGCTAATTTCTGTGTATAGCATAAGGAAGAGAGTCTGATTCTTTTGTTTGTGACTATCTCGTTGTCCCAACATCATTTATTAGAAAGTCTATTTATTCCCTTGGCACCCTTGTTCAAAACCAGCTGACTGTAAATAAAAGGGTTTATTTCTTCCTCCCAACCCTGTTCTCTCAATCTATGTCTGTCCTTATGCCAGAATCACACCGTCTGGATTACTGTAGTTTTGCAGCAATTTTTTTTTTTTTGAGACAGCACCTCAAGCTGTCACCCTGGGTAGAGTGCCCTGGCATCACAGCTCACAGCAACCTCCAACTCCTGGGCTGAAGCGATTCTCTTGCCTCCGCCTCCCAAGTAGCTGGGACTACAGGCGCCCACCACAACGCCTGGCTATTTTTTTTTTTGGGGGGGGGTTACAGCCGTCATTGTTGTTTGGCAGGCCGGGCTAGATTCAAACCCGCCAGCTCAGGTATATGTGACTGGCGCCTCAGCCACTTGAGCCATAGGTGCCGAGCCAGCCAATTTTTATATAGGGAAGTGAGAGTTCTCCAACTTTGTTCTCCTTTTTTCGAGATTATTTGGTTTTTTATATATATCCTCCAGGCAGTATAATTACTTTCCTCTCTTCCTCTTTACTTCTCAGTTGCGACTACTATGTCTGCTTCATCGGGGGTTCAGGGGTCCCCTATTCCCTGCTAGCTACAGGTCTCAACTCATTTACACTCCACAGTGGGGAGTCTCCCAAAATGGCCCTGACATACAGGTGCTCCCACCACGATGTGGCCCGTCTTAGTGAAATATGGACTAGCCAGTTGACTGGCCAGTTGTGAGATTGACGTTCTAGGATTTCCAAGCCTAGGCATTAAGAAGGTCTGCCTGTGTGCTTTAGGAAGCCCTGAGTAGCCCATATACAAAGTCCAACCTCTGCTGTGGAAAAAGCAAGTGAAAGGCCATTTGTAGGTGCCACAGAGGGAGGCCACGTAGGCCACGCATGGAGGGAGGTCACACAGAGAGACACAAAACTATAGGGAGAGGGAAAGAAGTCCAGGAGTTCCACTGTCCTGCTTAAGCATCCATTTGACTCCAGCCCAGCTGCTGTCTGAGAACTCCCAAACGAGAATCACCCAGCTGAGCCCAGTTGGCCCCAAGAACCATAAGAGATAATATAATGGTGGTTGTTTTAAGCCACTAAGTTTTGTGGCAATTTGTCACGTAGCAACAGATAACTAAAACAGAAATTCCAGCTTAGTTTAAAGACACAAAATAGTTAATTACTAACCTCTCCATGCTTCAGTTTTCCAATCTTTAAAATGGAGGTGGTGATGATAATAATAGCACATCTCTCACAGTATTTTTGTGAGTAAATGAAATCACATACACAAATCTCTTAGTATAATGCCTGGCAGGTAGCAGACAGTTGATAAATAATAGTGTTTTTTGTTTTTTGAGACAGAGTTTCACTTTGTCACTCCTGGTAGGGTGCCCTTGCATCATAGCTCACAGCAACCTCTAACTTTTGTGCTGAAGCGATTCTCTTGCTTCAGCCTCCCCAGTCGATAGGACTACAGATGCCAGCCACAGTGCTCGGCTATTTTTAGAGATGGGTCTCAGGTGGCACCTGTGGCTCATTGAGTACGGCACCAGTCCCATATACCAAGGGTGGTGGATTTGAACCTGACCCTGGCCAAACTACAACAAAAAAATAGCTGGGTGTTGTGGCAGGCGGCTATAGTCCCAGCTACTGAGGAGGCTGAGGCAAGAAAATCACCTAAACCCAAGAGCTGGAGGTTGCTGTGAGCTGTGACGCTACAGCACTCTACTGAGGGCAACAAGGTGAGACTCTGTGTCTAAAAAAAGCCAAAGAGATGGGGTCTCGCTCTGGCTCAGGCTGGTCTTGAACTCCGGAGCTCAAGCAATCCGCCCAAATCAGCTTCCTGAAGTGTTGGGATTACAACAGGCATGAGCCACCTTGCCCGGCCTTCCCTCTGCCCCACCCCCCAAGACGGAGTCTCACTTGGTCACCCTTGGGAGAGTGTCATGGAATCTTAGCTCACAGCAACCTCAAACACTTGGGTTCAAGCTATTCTCTTGCCTCAGCCACCCAGGAAGCTGGGACTACAGGCACCTGCCACAATGCCCACCTATTTTTTTAGAGATGGGGGTCTCGCTCTTGCTCAGGTTGGTCTGGAACCCATGAGCTCAAACAATCCACCCACCTTGGCCACCCAGAGTGCTGGGATTACAGGCATAAGCCAAGAGTCCCGGCTGATAGTGTTATTTTTAATTTTAAAATACGGTTCAATCAATCCAGTTTAGTGGTTCACATTCAAGTTGCCATAAGATAACCAGGACAGAGATTCAGGCTAATAGTGCGAGTCATAAATTTTAAGTGGAGTTTCCACCAAATTCTGTGGAATCACTTGCCGTCTCAGCTCTTGAAATGATTCATTAAGCAAGTTTCTGTACAGCTCACACACTAGTAAGGAAAAATAATAAATACATAGAAGAAGGACATGAGCAAGACGAAACATGCCTACTGTACAGCAGAAAGACCAGAAATTCCACAGCAGACACCAGGATCCAAGGAGGCTGCTATTTACATTCTGCCTGAGTGGTTGTGAACTTTGGTATAAAATCACAGAATTGGAGAGCTGGAAGGAAACTCCAAGACCATGCAATTTCACATTTATACACGAGGAGGTGAGAGGTTAAGAGGTTTCAAGGCTAGTTAATGACAGCCAGAACAGAAAAGCTCTGGCTTTTCTTCTTTCAAACTTAACAATTTTATCTAATTTTATCCAAGACTATTATTTTTTAAAAAATATAAAATTGTAGTCTCCTCTGCCTCCATCTCCCACCCCTTCTGCTCCCTCACGTTCTCTTTCTCCTCCCTTTCCATACTCCCTCGCTGGACTTCCTCCTTACTTCCCTAGATTGGGGGAAAAAAAATTATAAAATTATAAAACTTAGAAAGGGACTGTCCCTTGCAAATTCTAGCTCCCAGAAATAACTATGATTAAGAGTCAGGTTTTCTGACTCTTAGTTAATCCAGGCCCTCAGGATGACTTTATGGATGTCATTCACGAGTGTCCACATTCATTTAAGAAGGAAGAGCAATATTCATGGGCAGCAAGGTCAGGAAACAAATACCAGTCACTTCACGAGAGCCTTAATACAACTGCACAATGTGACCCAATCCGTTTTCTTTTCTTTTTTTTTTTTTTTTTTTGAGACAGAGTCTCAAGCTGTTGCCCTGGGT
>CAUYPK010086131.1:0-14982 GCA_963574355.1 Loris lydekkerianus | reverse complement strand
GACGCAGCCGAGGGTCTCGGGAGCTGGGACCGTGAGAGGCCGCTACACAGGGTGTGGGGTGCTGGGAGCGGGAGGGGTCGCTGCAGAGGCGGTCGGGAGCGGGGCCGGCGCGTGGACGCCGAAGAGGGGCTCCGGTGCGGGGACGGAGCGAGGACGCAGCAGGGGTCTCGGGAGCTGGGACAGAGAGAGGACGCAACAGAGGGTCTTGGGAGCTGGGACCGAGAGAGGACGCAGCAGAGGATCTCGGGAGCTGGGACGGAGAGAGGACGCAGCAGAGGGTCTCGGGAGCTGGGACCTGGCGAAACGGAGATTCATTTGGCAGAATGAAGCCAGATGCAGGAAGAGGTAGGAATTATGAGCTGTTTCAGGGACGCAGCAGAACAGGCAACACTTGATAACTGGCCCCGTACAGGGAAGGAGAGCATTTTAGGAGATTAAAATCCAAGGCTGCTGGCCAAGATGATGCCAGGATGGGAGGACTATTTGTTGCTGGGACAGCCCCTCCAGAAATGGTTCAGTTTATACTCACAGACAGGAAGGTAACATTAATTTTATCATGCAGCTAAACTAATGAGAGCTTTGTGGTTCCAGTTACTAAAGCATCATGAATTTGCTCCCCACCCCTGCTTTGGTGGGAGTAAGGGGGGGGGGGGAGAGTAAAACAGAGATTATCATCTCAATTGACAGAGTTTTAATCAAGTAGCATTTCAAGAATTTATCCTAAGACAATTTCTAAATTTTAAGTACTGTAACAGGAAAAACGAAAAGACAAATAACCTGTTTTTGTTTTCTTCTGCTGCTTCCTACTCGTAACCCTACCCTGTCCAAAGAGAAGAGGAGAAAGTGACAAATCCTAACCTGTCCCCCTCTTCCATGTCAGTGCTGTCACTGAGCAGCTGACAGCTGAGCAGAGCATTTTATAGGAGAATGCAGAGACGCGGTGTGACCTTAGTAATCTTACTTTCTACTTTGCAGAGAAAGAAGGATCCCCTCTGATGGCTACATGTGTGAGTTCCAGTCTACACGTGTGGGGTTTCAGTCTTTCAGGAGTTACTGAGACGGACAGGGGTGGTGAATGTATAACATTATGAATGCATTTAATACTATGGATTTATACACTTAAGCACAGTTAAGAGGGTGTATTTTGTGTATTTCATCATAATAAAAAAATAAATTGGCGGGGATGGGGGGAGAAAAGCACATTCACTGTGGAAGAAGGCACACTCACATCTCCCTGGAGCAGTCCCTCCCACACTGCCCAGCCCTGTAACTTGCTTTGGCCACGGAGACAACAGCAAACCCCAGGCAAAAAGGCCAGAAAGCGCTGGGGCTGCCCTCCCTTCTACTGCGGCGTCAGAAAACATGTGGCCCAGTCCCTGGCTCTCTCTCTCACACACATGCACAGCCACGGCCCTAGTCAGGTCACCAACAGATCCAGGAGCGAGCCCAGCGGAGACCAATCCAAACTGTGTGCACAGCCCACACCAAAGCCTGCACGCTGAACACATGTAGTTGCTCTGTTAAGCCATCAACTTTTAGGGTGGTTTGTTACACAGCAATGAATAACTGGGAAGACTCACTATGACAATCAAGCTATAGGTCCCTAAGAATTCCTTGTCACTTTCCCATTTTATTCACCAGCATCTGAAAAGCTTTGGTTTTTTTTTTTTTTTTTGACTGAGAAAGGATGGGTGTAAGAGACACTGTGTTTACCTTTATGACCCAAATCCACCTGCTCAGAAGCTTGCTGCCAGAGGGTCTCAACATAAAAACTTTTATTCACATAGAGGACTAAATAGATTCCAGGCATTCTTAGGTTGGAAAGAACAGTCAAAGGAGAAGCAAAACAAGAGCTTCAGAGGTGAGGTGTGATATGAATACAGTCATTACGTTTACACCCGAGTAAAACCTCGAAGGGGTATCTAGTTTAAAGAGAAAGTGAAATGTCTGAAATAAGAAAATCCCCTATTTTCCAAATTATTTACCTACCACATGTGAACAAATTAGTATTAAAGCAAGGGGAAAGGTAATTATCATCTCCTAAGTACTCACTATGGACACTCACCCACCCACATGCCACCTGACCCCACAGAATCCTCCCAGGGGCACCCCACATACCACCTGACCCCACAGAATCCTCCCAGGGGCACCCCAGTTATTATTGGTAGTATTATCTGTACTCATATTTCGTAGATGAGTACATGAAATCAAAGCAATTAAGTAACTCTCCCCAAACTATACAACTAGTGTTGGAGAAGCTGGTATTCAATACTAGGTCTCACTGATTTTACAGTACTTTTTTTTCTAGTTTGTTCTGCCTCCAAGAAAGAACGGTGCAGGACAGAAGGCAACTCCACTCCCCATCCACTGCGCAGGGCAGAGCAGAGCCCCACACGGGGCCCTGAGGACGGGTGCAGGGGCAGACAATGACCTAAGTCAGGACACACAAGCCCGAGGGTGATGGTGGCTCCTCCCAAAAGTTCACATGAAGCTCTTGCTAAACCAGCCGCCTTCCAAAGCAGCTTTTCCTTCTCCCAAACCTGCCCTTCCAAATAAAATCTGCGCTTGTCTGATAAAAAGTTATTCCAAGGGAAAAATATTTAAAAATATTCCCATTATAGAATGCAGACAATTACACGAAAGAAAGAACTATGTTACGACAAACAGTCCCCACTGTGATGATCACATCCTTGGAGAAACCACAATACGTAGACAGCCTCTGGGCTAACGTGGCCACTCCATTAAACTAGTAAATCCCATCCATTTCCAACCAAACATCCAAATGGAACTATGCAGAAAAACAGAGGAAAAATTGAACCGAAAAGGAGTTACACTTAATTTTGGGAAATATAAGGGACAGCCCTCAAATAAAGATATTGATTCTAAGCCTTTCCACAGATGAATGAAACCTTCTGACTGCAAAAGACTGGTGCTGTGAGCTGTCACCTCTCCCGTCTTGACAACTGTTTAGTGCATTCTTTATTGAGCACTCAGTCCCGTACAGCCTCATGGACATTTCACACAGGGGCTCTCCCTAGTGCAGTGACCACACCATTGCTGCTGCTAATCAAGATGTATTAACTGTGAGTCCTCTTTACAGTTTTGCCCACGGGCTGTTGATCTGGACTCATAGATGCTGCCTATTTGTTACTCTTCAGTACAAGGTTCTAAGTGACCCCAAGTTTAAGCAGTGTGCATACTGTGTTCACTTGCCTTCAGATTATTTTCCAGCTTAAACATACATGTTTATGGACTCAGCTCAAAAACAAAGATGGAATTCAAATGAACAGACCATCCTGATCTGTGAGACCAGCTTAGCACTTCTGAGAATCGCTGCATTCTGAGGCAAAGACAAATTTGCTGAGGCTGCACCGCTGGAGTCCTTGTCCTCACCATCACTGTTGCTTCACTCACAGTGAGCACCAGGCTCTGGGCTCCTCTTTGGAATTTAAATAGCCTTCCTGAGGTCACGTGGGAAAGTGAAGTCTAAATTAGAACCAGGTTCTAACTCCAGAACCCCTGCTCTGAACTGTTAGGTTATGCTGCCTCTAATGGCTATCCACAGCAGATGGAGGGTTTGAAAGCTTCACGTTCATAGATTGGTTAAATGGGTATCTAGGCAGTAGCCAAGCTTGCAAGACTATTGAGCTTCTATGACTATTCAGTCGCCAGATGTTTAGACCAAATGTAGTGATCTCCTGAATGCTGTGATGCTGATTCCTTTGGGTTTAATGCTGCCTTTATCTAACCAGTTAGGCGGCACACATCTACTCTAGAACATTCACGGGCAGTTACAACTACAACATAGCAAGCTTCCAAAAACGCCCTAGATACTCCTTATGCAGGTGAAAAGCTGCCAGTATGGTTAGAGGAGTCTAGGGTAAGCAATCAGGAAGGGAGGTGGAGAGGTCAGGAGGAGACAGGGGCAGAGATGCACTTCACCCTTGTCATCCGCAGAAGATGCCGTAAGGACATCAGAGACGAGAAATGAAGCTGAGTGGTGTTTGAATGGGGGTTAGGGTCCATTCATTTAGTATTTAGTTCATTCCTATTGATTGTTTGATATTTGGCTATCTGGAATTTAAAATATCTCCACAGAAACAATCTCAAGCCATCAAACAACAACAAAAACAAGGGGGAAAAAAACCCACAACACGTCATCTAACCCCTATGTAGCTGAGGGATGATCCTTGAAGTCCGCAGCGCGTGAGGTAGAAAAGGAGGTGAGGACTCAGCACCTGTAGCTCAGCGGCTAGGGCGCCAGCCACATACCCTGGAGCTGGTGGGTTTGAATCCAGCCCGGGCCTGCCAAACAACAATGAGAAGTAGAATCAAAAATAGCCGGGCGTTGTGGCGGGCACCTGTAGTCCCAGCTACTTCGGAGGCTGAGGCAAGAGGATCACTTAAGCCCAAGAGTTTGAGGTTGCTGTGAGCTGTGATGGCACAGCACTCTACCGAGGGTGACACATAGTGAGACTCTTGTCTCCAGAGAGAGCGAGAAGGAGATGAACTAGAAGCATGTTAAAGTCTTGCCCCACCTCTTACTCTAATGCCCTTCTCCCACCGCAGCCAAGAACAGAGAGAGAGTCCAGGGGAAGAAACAGACATGTATGGTGCATGCAGCTGCAATGGCTCTGGCAGAACAGGCTACTGCAGCTTCTTAGAAGGAAAAGTGAAATGTAATACAATAGGACCTACCACATCACCCTGGGCGACCAGAAACAAAACAGTTAAAATATCAATGTCCAGCAGTTTTAAAATCATTTCATTTCTTCTGGATGGTCATATAATTTTTGGTAACATTAATATTTGGCTATATAACCTAAGATACAGAAATCTATGGCACAAAAGGAAAGTCGCTGTCACAATGGACAAAGCACAGCTCCTACTCTCCATTATAACCTAAACCACACTGTGCTGAAACCACTCCACATTCAACCACGTGACGTGGGGAAACCCAGGAAATGCTGGCCGAGATACTACTAGTAAAATATAAGTTGTTGCTACAATCATAATACTTTCAGTCTTTTCTCTTAAAAACGTTATCTAATTGCTCTCAAGGTGCATAACGTTCACTATAATGCCAAAAGTTACCTGGCACCTTTATTTAAAACCTCTGCAGCCACACTAATGACACCAAGAGCAAATCTTCTCACCCCTCGCTGCCATGTTTTCTTCACTAAGAAACAAAGCCGGTCATAACAATATTAATTATATCAATGGCTTGGTTTAATGAATGTTTGGTATATGGCTAGAAAAACGAACCATCATTAACCCTATTCATAAACAAGGAAACAGGCCCAGAACGTGACCGGACCAAGGTCATGAAGGTACTAGAGCTAAGCTCTGAATACAAGCAGTCCGACTCGGGAGCCCCTGCCTTACCTTTATGTCCTGTCACTTCTTTCAAACTCTAATTATCCAATCAAATCATCCCAGATACACGAAATTGAAAAGGGTCTTCTTTGCCTGGTGTCACTGAGTTATTAGATTTTAAACTTCTGGTGAACAAGAACCACTCATTTTCTGTTTTCTTACTTTTGCTTACGTACACTGTGAACACTAAGCTAGTGCTAAACTTAGAATCTATACCCAAATACTTGATAATTGTCAAGTCAGGCTTTAAGTGATTAACAGTACACTTCTCATTTTCCTGTGAGTTTTAATAGGCTTTTGGCATTGCTCTGGTGGAACAGTCTTGGTGACACTGTTTTATGGTATCCAATGTGTTGACAGCAATCTGCCAGTTTAATGCTATAAAAAGTTAACCACTGCTTATGTTAAGTCCAGTAGCTGAGCGGGGTCATGTTGAAACAACACTGGACTCTAAAGAATCCATCTGTGCTGTGCTCTATGTGCAAGGTAAGGTGGCGCCAGGGGCCCCGAAAGTGACCGCAGCTGGCACATCTTTTCACTGAAGATTAGAGGCTTAGGCTCGGCGTCTGTAGCTCAGTGGTTAGGGCGCCGGCCATATATACCAGGGATGGTGGGTTCAAACCCTGCGTGGGCCTGCCAAACAACAACAGCTACAACCAAAAAATAGCCGGGCGTTGTGGTGGGCACTTGTAGTCCCAGCTACTTGGGAGGCTGAAGCAAGAGAATTGCTTAGGCCCAAGAGCTTGAGTTTGAGAGCGCTGTGATATCACAGCACTCTACCAAGAATGACACAGTTGAGACTCTGTCTCAAAAAAAAAAAAAAAAAAAAAAAAAGATTAGAGACTTAAATTCCAAATTCAGATGCATTCAGATGAGTTTTCTGTTTGTTCCATAAACAAAATTGAAAAACAAAAGTGCCAACAGGTGTTTTTTTAAAAAACTCATCACTATTTCATCAATTCTAAGACACTTTTTTTTTCACATTTTAATGTATATGAAATAGGATACATCATTCAGATACTATCTTAAATTTGATAAAATACAGTAATAAAATATAGCTGCATATATTCTAGATGCTGTGGTTTTCAAGTTTTATGTTACCATCAACCTATCTACTGATGATTAATTTGGGGGACAATGTTAACAACTTGTCTCCTTTTTTTCTTTTCCTTATCCTCCCCTGTTTGGCACAGAAGACATAATAAAGAATGTCTGAGAGTAAATTAAAGGTAACATAATTTCAAGGAGCCAAAAACTTTGAAGCTATTGTAAGTGAAAAGCCGTTGCCTGCCTGTGAAAAAAATGTATATACCACTTGAAAGCTTCTCCAGGCTGTATGCAGCCCAAATGTGTTTCTTCTATGAGAAAGACACAATTCCAAGGTGAAGGAGTTCCAGATGCTAAAGTCTTCCAACTAACCTACATCAACTCACAGCAAGACACAATAAGCCTTTTAACTCAAGCTCAAAAGTCCCAAGGGGTTTCTCCTCCACCTCCCGAATATCACAATCACGCTCACATATTTAAACAATTAGGCAAGACGTACAGAAGCGAGCACTAAATAGGTCTGAAATGTGAGTGCTAAATGTGCAGTTAATATTAACCAAATTCAGATCTAGAGAATTTTTTAATGATTCTTGTTTTCCTTGACTTCAGAAAACTAAAGAAAAGGGGGGGATCAGAGGATTTCTTTTAAATTCAACTTACTATAGACAAAATTTCTTTGGGACAGAAAAAATAAACCAAAACTGCCAAGTGATCTAGAAAAAAAGAAAGCCCTAACAGGCAAAAATTGAAACTATTTGTTTCAGATACATAACTAGTTAAAATTATAGTACTTAAAAAAAAAAAAATCCCTGTCTATATGACAAAAATACTAGAAAAATGTCAGAGACCTTCCTTCCCTATATGATATCGGACAGTTTCTTGGGTTTTATAATCTCTTTAGCATAAAATTTTAAAAATATACAAATTAGAAAGAGTAAAATAAAAACCACCTGGGTGGCGCCTGTGGCTCAGTGAGTAGGGCGCCAGCCCCATATACGGAGTGTGGTGGGTTCAAACCTGGCCCCAGCCAAACTGCAAAAAAATAATAATAATAAATAAATAAATAAATAAAAACCACCTGCAATCCAAATAATTAACATTTGTTAAGTACTAAAAGTGAGACAAGCACTGCCAGAGAGTTGTAGAGGCATGATTGCATTAATCCACCTAGGTCTTAAATAAATTAAGTAACTTGCCTATAGCCAGAGCTAGTAAGTCACTTGTCCAGAGCTACCCAGCTAGTAAACAGGAGGATTCAAACCAGAGTGGATGAACTCTGAAATCACAGCTTTTAACTAAGTGAAGACACCAATACCTGAAACACACCATTTTTTAAATTGATCTATTTTCCCTATTCTTTTCCTATGCTTATACTTTAATTTGTATAAAATCAGGACCATAGTTAATATGTTGTTTTTCACTCCACTCTTTTAAGCTTGCTATTTTTCAAAAACATGATTTATAATGCCTGCATGATATCCTAACACAACTATAGCATAAAATTAACCCATTCTCAATTTTTCACTGTCAGAAAGAAATGCTGTGACTTATTCATAATAGTTGACTGGATTTTAGATTTTTCCTTAGCAGATGACCGATACAACTGGAACGGCCATTTACAAGGATCTTTATACATACAGTATCTAATTTTTATACCTCAAAAAAAGAAGGCTGCACTTACGGAACTCCAGGCAATAGTGAATGTGCAGGTCTTACCATTTTCTGGCAGAATACAGAATATTTTCTAAATCTTTGCTAATTTGACAAGGGGTGGGGGGAGAAAATCTCTCATCTTAATTTGTTTGTTTTTTTATTTTTATTTTTTAATTTGTAATTTTGTATTTTTTTTATCCATGAAATTTTTGTGTTTATTGACATTTAAGTTTTCTTTCCGCACATTACCTACTTGAACCCTTTACTGCATTTCTATTTAGCTGCAACTGTTTCTTTACTCTCACACAGGATATGCTGGTGTTTCTTTTTAACAGATCTATACGCAAGTATAACTTGTTAACATATAAGATCCGAGGGCTCCTCCTAATGTTTCAACACACACATTCAAAAGAAAGCCGGACAAACTCTGATTTGTGGTGCCTGTATTCGCACAGTCCTCTAATACACTCCCAAATTACCACTGAGCTATTCTGATTTTGAGGGTTTACTAATCGTCTATAAAACTGTCACATTATTCTGACTATACCCTACATGGTAAGGATATTTACAAAAGCAATGTCAAATTATATGTAAAAATAGTTCTAAAATCATTTTTATGTAAATCTACATTTTTTTACAAGATGCTCTACAATTTATGAAGCTAGGAGAAGTCGACACCAAAGATCTCTCTGGCTGTGTTGATGTGGCCGACACAGCTCAGCAGACCCACAAGGAAATGGTGCAGTAAGGAATGAAGTAAACACACTTATTTAAGAAAAAGTCTGTCAGTAATAAAACATTATACTGTTAAAATAAATAAATAAAATAAAATCTTTTTATTAGACCTTGACTTTAAAATGTTTTTAAATGTTAAATAGTTTGCCTCTTCTTGACCTACAAGTTGCAGAACTTCATCAGTGAGGTACTTTGTTTCAGAACCTTTCTAAAGTGATCTTTTTATACATATTGCCCTCCTCAAATGCTTTCTATTTTTGGATCGAATCTAAGTTCCAAATATCAGATCTTAGTTCTCTTGAAAGGCGGCTTTCTAAGCCATTCTCTGCCCTGACCTGGGGGCCCCATGGAGTGATTGGCCACTTGTGCCCGTCTCCCCCTCCCCAGCACCATATCCTCTAGTGTCCACCGATTGAGTCTCTTCCTTTGCCACTCAATTTTCCCTTTCCTAGGCAAAGCTCCACCGCCTCCCGGCCAGGCTATTTCAACAGCCTCTGACTTTTTGCCTCTGGCCTTTCTTCAACTGCAATCCATCACATGTTGCCAAACTAACCTTTCAACTCCATTTCCATCAAGTGATATAAGTCAGGATCTCACCCAGTCTGAGTTGCTGATTTTGCCACAGCCCAACAACCTCTCTTTTCCTATCCAACCAGCCCCCCTCTTTCTATCAACTCTGATGCTCCCTGAACCCCAGGAGACTGGCCCCTTCCAAAGAAGGTTGAAGGGGGAAGGGACAGGGGTGGCAATGACTGTGCTCCTCTCTGGGCCACAGCTCTCAGGACAAAGGGCCCCTGTCCTGGTCCAGCCACCTGCTTGTTTCCTGAGTGATGGGACCCCTGGCTGATGGCCTCCCATGATTTTGTTCACACTGTTGCTCAGCTCCTCCAACCTATCAAAGCAGAGGGCAAGTCCACGTACCCTGATTTCCTTCTTTGCTACTTCTGCACTCACTGTACATCATCACACCCTCTTGGCACTTAATTACGTAGGGAGCTGTCCCGCTCCACAGTCACGAGTGTGCCAACCTGCACTTCCCAGCTGGAGGAAACATTCTCAGTATGTCCCAGAGCTCAGCACAGTTGCAATTTTACATCAGCACAGCTTCAAACATTAAGGTGAGCAAAAACATCCTAAGATCTGCCTACTTATGATTCTTACCTGTCTTCGAAAGGAGTTAATAAAATATTTTTACCAGGCACATCTGTGTTTCCAAAAGCCAAAAAGATTGTGTTATAAGCCTCACAAAGAAATTGTCATTTGCTCTTTTGAGATGTAAACCTAAAACATTATTGAATTCTTTCCTTATCTTTAGTGGTCATGCCTTTGCATTCATTAAAGTCCTTCTTAGAATTGACGTGGCCGAGGTCCTGTATGCAAGAGTGCACGCTTACATTAGTTTGGATAGGCCCAGTTTTCTGAAAACCCGTTTACAAGGCAAGTGACCATCCCAGTGCTGGTACCACAAATGGTTCCACCACCCTGACCTCACACTCTCAGGGTAATTCCTTAGGTAGAGTTCACTTTACCAAGCAGTTCCTTCCCAAAAAGTCTTAAGCTGGCAGCAAAAGAGCTTTCCCTCAGATCTAGTATTATGATATAGACACTGTGCTAAGGTACAAGAAGCACTGGACTAACCCCTGGTGTCCCTAAGTACCTCCTCATAACAACACCTCCGTGGGACAACATGTTCCAATCAGATGCCAGGAACGTGGTCATGGGGTATGAGGCGGCCAGAATAATTCACCTCCTCTTCCCCACCCACATTCAGAAGCTGCTGGGAGAGGACCAAGTAGGAGCTAGCACTTCTGCCACTGAGGCAGCCCCAGAGAACAAGCCTCACTCAGATGCAGGGTAACCGTGATGTTCAACTGTCAGCCAGGTGCAGGGGAGATCTTGCCCACAGAGGCTACCCCACAAGCCCTGCCTAAGGAGAACCACAGAGCAGGGCCCTCTGTAGGTGCCCCAGGACAAATGAGTGGCAGCAGCAGTCAGGATGGCGAGGTCTGGAAGATGTAGAGGCAAGAAGAGCAAAAGGGAGTGAGGAGAAGGTCCCCCAAATACCAGTCTCTATCCTGTGCAAGTCACAGTGATCACGATGGCCTCGCAGGCCCATGCCTGTTCTCGGACAGCCAAATGGGTGGGAGGGAGGGCACAAGGTAATGGAGGGAGCCAGGATGCCAGGACACAGGTGCAGCATCCCCCAAAGACACGGCATCGCAGCCACCCAGCAGTTACCCGAGTCTGGGCAGCCGGGACCTGAGGGCACCAGAAAAGACTCACGACACAGAGCCTGTGACCAAGAGAAAGAGGTGAGTTTGCAGTTTCATGCTTTTGTTACGCTTCTGTAGGAAGAAGAGGAGTTATGACGACTTCAGTTTAGAAAGACTGGTAAAATTAAGGACTGGAGTCTGGGGTGATATTAGAAATAAGAATACAAACTTAGGGGATAATCATGTGGAAAAAAAGACCTAAAATTGCAGGTATGAACTAGACCCTAAAAGAGGCCAACACCAAACCCCTGAGTCCAGGCTGTATTTAGGGAGTCGGAGAAAAAGGAATGAGGATCTGAGGCAGCTTGGAGGGAAGGCGCAGGACCCTGGGGTGCCTCCTGCCAAGATCCAGAACAATCTGCAGCGTCAGGAGGATGGGAGGCCACATGGGCTAAATGGGGGGGCTGAGAAAAGCCCCCCATTATGTGCTTCATTTATACCTTCCTTACGAGCATCCTGCCTTAGACAACATTAAGCTCAGACCTCCAAGATGACACTAACCCACTCACTAAATTGCCTTTTAAGATGATTCTCGGCTTGGTGCCTGTAGCACAGTGGTTACAGAGCTGGCCACGTGCACCAAAGGTGGCGGGTTTGAACCCAGGCTGGGCCAGCTACACAAGGACAACTCCAACAACAACAACAAACAAAAAAAAATAGCCGAGTGTAGGGCAGCACCTATGGCTCAAAGGAGTAGGACACCAGCCCAAGATGCCAGAGGTGGCAGGTTCAAACCCAGTCCCGGCCAAAAACTGGAAAAAATATAATAATAATAAATAGCCAGGCATTGTGGCAGGCGCCTATAGTCCCAGCTACTCGGGACGCTGAGACAAGAGAATCACTTAAGCCCATGAGTTTGAGGTTGCTGTGGGCTGTGATGCCACAGCACTGCCCAGGGCGACATAGTGAGATTCTGTCTCAAAAAAAAAAAGATGATTCTCATTTTAAACGTATTACATGACCTTGAAATAACACTGGCTTGAAATGGGTACTCCCAAAATAGTTACCACTGCTTATCAAATCTGTTTTGCAAACAACTACCATAAACTACAACCATACATGAAGTTTTTAATTATTAAGTGACAGGAATGAAAATAATATTTAACAAACAGATACAAAGCTGTCTATTTTCCACCCCTTTAATCCCACCTTTAAAAACTATGGTGTAGGTTGGCCCAGTGGCTCACTCCTGTAATCCTAGCACTCTGGGAGGCCAGCACGGGTGGATCTTCTGAGCTCAGGAGTTCAAGACCAGCCTGAGCAAGAACCAGACCCCATCTCTAAAAAATAGCTGGGCATTATGGCTGCCACTTGCAGTCCCAGCTGCTTGGGAGGCTGAGGCAAGAGAATCGCTTAAGCCCAAGAGTTTGAGGTTGCTGCAAGCTATGATGCCACAGCACTCTACCACAGGCAGCAAAGTAAGACTCTATGAAGATCCCTTGAGCTCGCGAGTTAAAGACCAACCTAAGCAAGAACAAGGCTCAGTCTCTCCCAAAAATAGAAAAATTAGCCAGTGGCTGTGGCCAGAGCCTGTAGTCTCAACTACTTGGGAGGCTGAGGCAGGAGGATCCCTTGAGCACAGGAGTTCGAGGTTACTGTGAGCTGTGATGACGCCATAGCACTTTACCCAAGGCAACAGAATAAGACTCTATCTCAAAATAAATAACAAACAAAAATATAGAAACTACGGTTTCAAACGCTTAACCAGCCAGCCATCTTCACTTTGTATACTAACTGGTATGCCAAATGGTAGCCACATTTCATTACATGTAAGAGAATAATGTTATTTGCAACATTGCAAAATTTATGCATTATGCATTTTCTGACTTTTTCTATTTCCAAAGCATGTTTTTTGTTTGTCTGTTTCGGCTCTTCTCATTTGTGGAAACCAAAGCATGTTCACTATATAACTAACATATTAGTCGAAATATGTTTTTTCTTTAAACTTCAGAGCACATAAAAAGTGCCTGAATAAGAATTCAGATTCCAGATGACCCATGGTGATTTCATTCAACAATCTTGTGTGGAGTTGAGGACTCTGCATGTTAACAAGCACTCCAAGTGACTGTGTTCATTGTAACACCCAATCAGTATCTTTTTTTTTTTTTTTTCAATCATTTCTAAGGTTGACCAACTTTGTTTAAAATTATATAAAATCCTTAAACTCTTCCATACAACAGGCCCATTTTACAGGTTTCTTAGAGAAAACAGATGAGAAAGCTGCCTCCCTCCAGCTCACCACCATTCCAGTCTTCTTACAGACCAATGAATACGTTACTCCCACAAAACGACCTCCTACCTTCTAAATCCTGGTGAGGTGGAAAAGGTAAGAACATCAGATGCAGGACTGAGGGAGACACCGGGGCTTACCCCCGCCCCCAAGTCACCCCACGTAGCAGGGACGGACAAGCACAGTCCCAGACAGTCCCCACCTGTCTGAGGACTGCGTGAGGAAAGCAAGCGTTGGGGTTCCTCACACAAAGCAGAGTACTGGAAATGTAAGGGATACACAAACTTTATAAAGAGAGAGAATACGCTAATGCCTTAAATAAAAAGACCAATGTTCCTACTTCCCCCTATGTTAGTAGGTGAAATGAGCCGAATCACTTGCTAGATTCATCAGATGGCCCCAAGAGTCTTTTAAAGTAGAGACAAGGCATTATTTTACAAGTTTAACAAATGAAGGTTTATTATTATTAATGTTATTATTGTGGTAGTTGATCCACAAAAGACAATGCCAACGATATGATCATCTCCCCAGGATCTGGAAATCCTGAGCTGCAGAGAATGATGTGCAGTCGGCCACTGTCAGCCACTCTGCTAGTACAGCTTGGGTTTCTGTGCTAAAAATCCTGAGCTGCAGAGAATGATGGGCAGTCGGCCACTGTCGGCCACTCTGCTAGTACGGCTTTGATTTCTGTTCCATCCACCTTTGTTCTCCACACCAAGACAACACTCAAATAACTAAGATGAAAACGTTGCTGCCACAGCACAGTGACACTGCCTACCAGCCAGCAACTCAGCTATAGCAGTGTCACCACCTGTGTGCTCAACAGTGGGGAAATAATCTATGTCATTAAATTTTTTTCCTTGGTGTATTTGACAGCATATACAACAGTTTTCCTTGTCCTTCTGTACCCTAGCAGCTAAAGAGAATGGCTCTCGGCAGCCCAGACTAGCCACAAAGCTCCTTATAAACTGAAGGTTTGCTTTACACAACAGCCCAGGTTTTTATTTTTGTATTTTAATGACTAGGAAAATGAGAAACTTAAAATGCTGAATATGATGATAACCATAGCTCCGAAACTTAACACAATGCAGACCAGAACTAAAATCTTAAGTGCACCAAAAATAGCAAAACTTAAGTTTTAACTAGAGGCCCACGACACTCAAGCTCATCAACAGGTTATTCGGTTGTGAACAGGAAAAAAAATTAATGTACAGAATCAAAAAAATATATCATCACAGACTATTTCTATGGGGCAAAGTAGTATTAAGATGCAACTCTCTCATTTTTTAAAATCCCTTGGCAAACGAATGTTCACTCACCCCTTAACACATCTAAAATCTCCACCCATTTAAGTATGTGGCTGAGTAGATGGCTGCAGAAGACAGCCTGATGCCTTATGAAGGTGACTGAGTAGATGGCTGCAGAAGACAGCCTGATGCCTATGAAGGTGACTGAGTAGATGGCTGCAGAAGACAGCCTGATGCCTATGAAGGTGACTGAGTAGATGGCTGCAGAAGACAGCCTGATGCCTTATGAAGGTGACTGAGTAGATGGCTGCAGAAGACAGCCTGATGCCTTATGAAGGTGACTGAGTAGATGGCTGCAGAAGACAGCCTGTTGCCTATGAAGGTGACTGAGTAGATGGCTGCAGAAGACAGCCTGATGCCT
>CAUYPK010086130.1:0-33954 GCA_963574355.1 Loris lydekkerianus | reverse complement strand
TTTAGAGGATCTGTCCAGCTCTGTAAGAGAAGTGTTAAAGTCCCCTGTTATTATGGTGTTACAGGATATCATATTGCTCAGACTAAGGTCTGCTTCAAGAATCTGGGAGCATTTAAATTGGGTGCATAAATATTTAGAATTGAAACGTCTTCTTGTTTTATTTTTCCCTTGACCAATATGAAGTGACCATCTTTGTGTTTTTTGACTTTAGTTGCTTTAAATCCACATGTATCTGAAAATAAGATTGCAACTCCTCTTTTCTTCTGAATTCCATTTGCTGAAAAATTGACTTCCAACCTTAACTCTGAGTTTTAATTTGTCTTTTGAAGCTAGGTGTGTTTCCTGCAGACAGCAAATGGATGGCTTGTGTTTTTTTAATCCAATCAGCCAATATGTGCCTCTTCACTGGGGAATTGAAGCCATTAACATTTATTGAGATAATTGACAAGCATGGTAGTGTTCTATTCATCTTATTTTGTGAGAGTCCATTGCTTAGTTTTATCTTTTGCATCAGTGTGGAAGTTAGGATCTGTCCTTTACTTTCTTAGTTCTTACTTTGCTGTTGATCCATTGTGAGGGTTTGTGTGTAGAACAGGTTGAAGTATTTCCTGTAGAGCTGGTCTTGTTGTACTGAATTTCCTCAATGTTTGCATATCGGTAAATGATTTGATTTCTCTGTCAATTTTAAAGCTTAGCTTAGCAGGATATAGAATTTTGGGCTGGAAATAATTCTGTTTGAGTAGATTAAAGGTAAATGACTATTGTCTTCTTGCTTGGGAAGTTTCACTAGAGAAGTCTGCAGTCACCCTAATGGATTTGCCCTTGTAGGTCAACTAGCGCTTACTCCTGGCAGCTTGAAGAATCCTTTCTTTTGTCTTGACATTGGACAGTTTTATCACAAAATGTCTTGGAGAAGCTCTGTTAGAGTTGAGGCACCTGGGGTTCAATATCCCTCTGAGAGGAGTGTGTCAGAATCTTTGGTGATATTTGGGAGATTTTCATTTATAATATTCTCTAGTATGGCTTCCATTCCCCTGGGGCATTCTTCTTCTCCTTCTGGGATACCTATAACTCCTATGTTTGAATGCTTCATAAAGTCCCATAATTCCGACAGTGAATGTTCTGCTTTCTCTCTTTTTTTTTTTCTGTCTCTTTAACTATCTGAATTGTCACAAGAGCTTTGTCCTCTACCTATGAAATTTTTCTTCTCCATGGTCTAATCTGTTGTTGATTCTATTGGATCCTTAAGTTCCCTAATTGACTGCTGCTGTTTCTTCAGCTCTGCTATATCCTTTCTATATTCCTCATATCATTCATCTCTTATTTGATTCTATTTTTGGATTTCCTTTTGGTTGTTTTTCTGTTTTTGGATTTCCACTTTATCAGCAGTTTCCTTCATTGTTTCTATCATCTAGATTCTAAATTCCCTTTCTGTCATTTCTAACATTTCTTTATAGGTAGGATCCACTGCAGTAGCTACCTCACAGTCCCTTGGGGGCAAGGGTTGCTCTGGAGTGGTTTTTCTTGTTGCCAGGATGTTTCTGCTGATTCTTCCTGATGAGTGTTTTCTGTTACTTATTTCCTTGCCTTAATTTTTCCTTTCTTCTTTCTTCTTCTTCCTTCTTCTTCTTCCTTCTTCTTCTTCCTTCTTCTTCTTCTTTTCTTCTTCTTCCTTCTTCTTTTCTTCTTCTTCCTCCTCCTTCTTCTTCCTCCTTCTTTTTCCTCCTCCTCCTCCTCCTCTTTCTTCTTCTTCCTTCTTCTTCTTCATTTTTGGCCAGGGCTGGGTTTGAACCCACCACTTCCAGTATATGGGGCCATTGCCCTACTCTTTGAGCCACAGGTGCCACCCCCTAATTTTCCTTTCACTTCCTCTTGCTCTTTAAGTTACTATGTCTCTGGCCTAGGGTTTTGATGAGTCCTTTTGTTACAGGACCAGAAGGATGAGAAGACTGAAGAACAAGAAGGGAAAAAAGAAAAAAGAAAAAAGAGAAAGGAGAGGGGGTGAGTAAAATGGAATATTGACAAAAAGAAGAGAGGCACAGAAAGAGGGAGACAGGCGCAATATAGGTGTACAGTAGGGTACTTTGACTCAACTTTAAAAACCCCCAATCTTGGGCAGCACCTGTGGCTCAGTGAGTAGGGCACTGGCCCCCTATACCACGGTTGGCGGGTTCAAACCCAGCCTCAGCCAAACTGCAGCAACAACAACAAAAAAATAGCCATGCCTTGTGGTGGGTGCCTGTACTAGGGAGGCTGAGGCAAGAGAATCACCTAAGCCCAAGAGCTGGCGGTTGCTGTGAGCTGTGACACCACGGCACTCTATTGAGGGCAACAAAACGAGACTCTGTCTCAAAACAAACAAACAATAATCACTGGGGGTGCTGTGTTGGGTGGTTCCCTTGAATTAGCAGGTCTTTGCTAGCCTGTTCAGACACAGCACCCCAGCTCCACCAAGTAGAGAGGAAAGACAAAGATGCTATAAATCAAATCAAAACAAGAAAACAGAAAACTTTACGGAATACAATTGGGGGAAAAACCAAATAATAGGGGGTAGAAAACTAGCAAAAATGAAGTTCTAATTGTTAAAGAAGACAACAATGGAAAATAATAATAAAACTAGAAAAAAGAAGAAAGAAAACAAACAAAAATAAGAAAAATCAAGAGGGAAAATGTAGTAATTAAAAAAAACAAAAACCCAAAGCAAAGCAGATTATATATCTTGATGAATATTGTCTGCAACAGGTGATCTTCTGGGGGTATGAGGTGTTAATCACAATGCTGATACAGCTATAGGAGGTGGAGACTGGAGGCCTCTGCTGATTTATCGAACCCTGCAGGATGGAGAACCTAAATCTCTCCTCAGCCCACTTAAAAGGCACTTTAAACTGCTAACCTTGGCTAAGCAGAAGCTTTCCCAGGAAAGCACTTGTCACTGGGATCACTCCTGAAGTGGCTGTCCACTTACCCAGTGTGCCAAAACTGGCCTCACTCCAGACCCCTGAGGGCCAAGGCTGTACGGCGTCTTAGTCCCTGCCTTTAGGCTGCTCAGTCACTAGATTACTTGCCCAACGTCTCCCACCTGATTCTCACTCTTTGACCCTGAGGGTGGAGCTTGACAGAGCAGTTCTCCCAATGGCTCCACATGGCCCACAGCTGAACACTATTAGCTCCGTCTGGCTCAGAGGGTTAATCTGGGGCCCTTGACAAGGCTTAAAGTCCTCTGCACTCTTTCCCAGGTTATTCCAAGGTTTTTCAACTGTGTGCCAATTTCCCCCCCCCCCCCCAAAAAAAAACCCCAAACAAAACAGCTCATAGGTAAGGCCTTTCCAGTTTGCAATCTCACTATTGCTGTACTTATAGCTGCTTGCAGGATTAGACCAAACGAACACACGCAACCACTTGCCAGTTCTCCACTGCTTTTGTCCTCCTCATGGGGTCCAGAAGCCTCTTGCTGACTCACTATGTCCCCAAAGGGATGTTTCTGCACAGATCCCACCAGCCAGAGATGCCTGGAGTCTTCTCTCCCCAGTCTCTTTGTGCCCACTTGCAGGGAATCTGTTAGTCAGCCACCATCCTGCTCTTCCCCAATGTTTAGTCGTGTTTTAAAACAAATGTGGCTTCAATGTTGATATAGAGTCTCATTTTTGTTGCCCTTTGTAGAGTGCCCTGGTGTTGTAGCTCACAGGAACCTCAAACTCTTGGGCCCAAGTGATCCTCTTGCCTCAGCCTCCCAAGTAGCTCAGACTATAGGTACCCACCACAATGCTGGCTATTTTTAGAAATGGGGTCATGCTCTTGCTCACGCTGGTCTTGAAATCCTGAGCTCCAACAATCCACCTGCCTCGGCCTCCCCAAATTACAGATGTGAGCCACTGAGTCCAGCTGTGGTAAAAGTTTTAATCCCAAAATGATATGAAAGCAGTTTCTTTTCTTTTTCTGATTATTTTTAAAAATTTTTAAAATTAACATGAGGGCACAATTCTTTTTTTTTTTTTTTTTTTTTTTGAGACAAAAATCTCCCTATGTCACCTTCAATAGAGTGCTGTGACGTTATAGCTCACAGCAACCTCACAAACTCTTGGGCTTAAGTGATTCTCTTACCTCAGTCTCCAAGTAGCTGGGACTACAGGTGCCTGTCACAATGACCAGCTATTTTTTGTTGCAGTTGTCATTGTTATTTAGCTGGCCCAGGCCAGGTTTGAACCTGCCAGCCTTGGTGTATGTGGCTGGTGCCATAACCACTGTGCCACGGGTACAATTTTTAAGTTTCATTGTTCTCACTTTCAGGGTAAAGTTCCATTTGTAGAAGAGCCCCTCACCGGGGGTGGGGTGGGGGTGGGGGTGTGTTATACACCCTCCCAATGTGCAATTAGGTCAGATCCCACCTCATGCTCTCCCTCCTTCTGCCAAACGTCCTCCCTCCTCCCCCCTCCCGCTTCCTTCTACCCCTGAACTGGACTATAATAGTGTTTTATTGTTCTTATGAACATGTAATTGTTTATATATTTATTTCATATTAGCATGGAGTACATTGGATATTTGTTTTTCCATTCTTACAATACTTTGCTGAGAATAATATATTTCAATTCCATCCAGGTAAATGTAAAAGATGTAAAGTCTCCATCTTTTTGTTCTTCTGGGTAGACACCTAGTAATGAGATTGCCGGGTCAAACGGAAGGTCTACTTTTAGATCTTTTGAGGATTCTCCATACTTCTCTCCAAAAAGGCTGTATTAATTTGCAATCCCACCAGCAGTGCAGAAGTGTTCCCTTCTCTTCACATCCACGCCAGCATCTGGTGTTTCGGGACTTTGTGATGTGGTGAAAGCAGTTTCTTTTAAACCATTAGATGAGCTACCTGCTTCAGGTATTTGGTTACCACCTCTCTATTCTAAAGAAGCTCTCCAACGGCAACAGTATATTTTAAGAGCTTGCTTAGTAATTTTCCTTTTGGAAGCTAATGGTAGTGATACCACATCCCATATGTACTAAAGCCAAGTTGTAACCAAACAGTAGGTTATAAACTAAGCAACAAGAGATCTATTTTTATCTTTTGTTGTTACAAATTTGTATTTGTTCAGATTTAGAAATAATCTCTCATAGTGGATCACAACAGCATTCCCACTGCAGATACAATGGTGGACTATCACTATTGCTATGGTGTAAAGTGCTGAGCAAAGGTCAAATTTAGTATCTGTTAAAAAGAAAACAAAAACCAAAAGTTTTCATTCTTGAACGTATCTTTTTGTTCTCTTTGTTGATTTCTCTTCCAATGTACTTTGGGCTAAGAGACTTTATACAATCAGGAAAACAGTGAAGCATCCGAGTAAATCTGCATGAGCTATTTTATTTGGAGATTGAGTTACGACAATAGTTTTACAGCTGAGATAATCACTAAAGTACCATTCACACAAGTGACAACCTAACGCAGTGATTTATTTATTTTTAAATCATGAGAGAGAGGGACTTAGGTGTGCTGAGAAAATTTTAAAAGTGCATTAATTAAATTAAATTTGAAAGAAGTTCAAAGCACATTAAGTATATATATATATATTTTTTTTTTTAAACTTTTTTTGATCAACATAATTTAAGTGTGCTGCGGAAGCTTAACTATATCTACACATGAGCCATGAGACTAAAAAAGGTTGAAAAACACTGACCTAAAATAATACCAGGCTCCTGATGGGCAGTGGGGTCTCCCTACTTTTTTTTTCTTTTTTTTTGTGAGACAGCGTCTTAAAAATTGTTGCCCTGGGTAGAGTGCTGTCGCGTCACAGCTCACAGCAACCTCAAACTCTTTGGGCTTAAGTGATTCTCTTGCCTTAGCCTCCCAAGTAGCTGGTACTACAGGCACCCAGCACAACACCCGTCTATTTTTTTTGGTTGTAGTTGTCATTGTTGCTTGGCAGGCCTGGGCTGGATTCGAACCTGCCAGCTCTGGGTTATGTGGCTGGTGCCCTGGTGCTGAGCCTTTTTTTTTTTTTTTTTAATTGAGACAGCATCTCACTTTGCTGTCATAGCTCACAGCAACCTCAAACTCTTGGGCTCAAGTGATTCTCTTGCGTACAGGCACCAGTTTTGAACCCACCAGCCCTGAAGCACGGGGCTGGCAACCTAATCACTGAGCAACAGGTGCCAAGCCAGGCTCTGGCTGCTTTTCAACACATTTCTAGAACCCATGTCTGTGCCTGCCATTTACAAGGTACTGCCAGCCTCTGAATTTAAGAGTGAGTGAAACACAGCTTCTGTCCTCTGGCACTTAGAAGACTATTGTAAGCCCTTACCAAGTTTTGGTTTTAGTGACAAAGGCAATAGATTTTTCAAAAGCTAACCAGTACAAAGAACATTTAATGCTCCCTAGAAAATTTCAAAATATAGACAACTTTCACCATTCGGAGTTCTGTGGTTTGCCTCTTGGAATGTTTGAGGAATACCACAAACCCCTACCTAACCACAGTCCAAGTCATAAAAATGATATTCCAAATAGCATCTTCAATTAGTGTACAACCACACATATACACCAACGTACACATTACAGTTCTGATCTTTCATGTTATACAGTGATCACAGCAAGTGGTTTTCTTTCTTCACCACTTCCAGAGTAAAGTTTTCCTCTTTTGAGGATCACTAGAGTAGATCCTTTGAGGACAGCGAATGTTGCATAAGTCCTTTTTGCCTTTTTAAGGTGCCAAGGTGGAGTTCAGGGGAACATGGACCGTTTAGCCTTCCAAAGACTACTTGTATAATAGTGGAAATAGGATCAAACATACATAAAATCCAGGAGCCAGTTTTGTAAAAATCAAGTTATAGTTTCAATTGCTCAATGTTTTAAAAGCAAAGAAGAAAAAAAGAAGTTTTCACTGAGTAAGAAAAGCTATGAGCCCTGGGAAGGAAGCTGACCTGTCTTAAGTAGCTCAGCATTACGAGGCACAGTGCCCTCTTTGAGGGATGGTTCAGCCGTCCCGAGAGTTGTCTGCAGCACCGACAGACCCCTGGCCTCTTGTTCCTTTTATCACATGCTTCCCTCTCTGGGTCACCCCTTGTACATGTCTCTTAAGATCTCAAACAAACAGCAACTGGTGATAGGTGGAACAGCAACTTCATCTTGTGGGCCAACAGAGAAAAAAATGCAGTTTCCCTTGAGGATATTGGTGTGTTGCAAAGATCTTTATTCATACAAATAACCCTGGGGCATATTCAGTGTTGGAATAAGACAAGCACCTTACAGAAGGGCTGGCTTTTACCTCCAAATATCTCCTCCCTAATTTTGGCTCTTTCTATCCATTTCCACTAAGTCTTTCCTGGGGCTAGAAGTAGCTTAGCATCCATCCTCCCATTGCTACGGCTCCTGACCCCCACCTCCCATTGCTACGGCTCCTGACCCCCACCTTCCCACGTTAGTGGCAGGGGAGACAGGGGGAGGGAGGCTGATTCTCAAACCTACCCGTGTCTTTGACTCCTTTTACGGAAGTCTATATTAAGGCCAACATTAAAAAACACAGAGACCCACAAGCTGTCGAGATACTGAACATTGTTCTGAGGTGTTCACCTCTCTGTCAAAACCACATATTACTAGAAACAATTACTACAACAATTACTACTAAAGTAGCAGATTCTACTTTTTTAAATTTGTATTTTTCAAATTCTGTTGGTCTTACACTTCAAGTTTATGTATGCCACATGAGCATAAACTAACCTATTTTCTCTGTAATTTGCAATCCCTTAGGAAATTACAGCCTACTGACTGCATGAAGAGAGCCTCAGGGGGCTTCCACCTAAACATCTGGATTACCATTGTGGTGGAGACACCTAAAACTAAGGAATCACCCTCTTCACCTTAGTGTCCTTTAATGAAGTGTCCTTTAATTGGACACTGTATTTAGCTTACCGTGGTTCTGTGACTAAGTGTTCGGCCAATAGGATGTAAGCAGAAGTGACCTGAGTAACTTAAAATGTTTGCCCTGGACTTAGTTCCCCATCCGGCTGGCTGGGAATGAGTATCAAATACGGAGCCAGTTGGCCAGCCTGGATCCCGGATTCCTTGGTAGACCTGCTCACGTTTGAACAGTTGAAATTGAGAGAAAGAAATTTCTATCTTGTTTTAGCCACAAGGGTTTTGTATATTTTTCCTTAAAGCGTAAGTATATTATTTGTTTTCCTGAAAAGCCCCACCGAGAATCTTCTCTTACCTCCTAAATGATATGATAAAAGTCAAATAAATGTAATTAAGTAACATTTATTTTACATAAAACAATTTCCAAAGAATACATTTAAAAACCATCTAGATACTGATTTTATAGCATTACAAAAAATTGAGAGGCACAATTGAAGTATTCAAATACATTGTGAGAGGGGAGGTGGGGGGTCTAGGATCACCATCCTGTTGTTCCTTAGTCACTTAAGGGTAAAGGCTCTTCATACGAGTCTTTTCATGAGGCAGTAGTGCACTTTTGTTTAGTAGGAATAAATCACATAAAATATATACTTTTATACAGAAAGTGTTATTGTATTGTCGGTTTCAATTACTTATAAAAACTTCATTTTGAATTGCACAAAAAAGTTTTCTTTAAAAGAAGACAAGGCTTAGAACTGTCTAAGTAATTCATTACAAATAATTAGGTTTCCATTTATCCACCGATAAAAAAATCTATGAAGAATTACATCATTCAAGTGGGACATGTAAAATTTTTTCATAAGAAAATAGGTTTATGTTTGTCCCCAGTTAGCTAAATTTCCCCCTACTTTAAAATAGATCACAGGATGTCCCAAGTTTTGAATCAGAGTACCTACATGACAGTACAACGTGGATATGTTTACATTAATTCTTTCTTCATATCACTCTATTTTAGTATCAAATTATCAAAAAGGCACATGGGTACATTTTTGAGAACAGTTTTGGTCCTTAAAAAAAAAAAAAAATCACACATTTGTAAGCAGTGATTTCAATCATGTTTAAAAACAAAAATACTAAACAAATTCATTTTCCAATCCTGATGATACAGAATTTGTGACACTTCCGCAGGCACTTCACTTTCCATAGAATTTCTTGTTCAGCAGGTAAATGAGAAGGTTTACGTTCACTTTCACCTTGTCAAACATCTTCATTACAGATACTCCTTCATACTGCATCTGAAGTAAATCCTGAAATCGTAAGGAACATTGTTAAAGCTCAAATTTGACATTTTGCACATTGAAAAAACATACTAGCATACTTTGTTGACCAAAAAAAAAAAAAAAAAAAAAAGACTAATGACCTAGATGGTTTTTTTTTTTTTAAGGTCTCGCTATATTGCCTAAGTTGGCCTCAAACTCCTGGGCTCAAGCAATCCTCCCACCTCAGCCTGCTCACAGCTCACAGCAATCTCCAGCTCTTGGGCTTAGGCGATTCTCTTGCCTCAGCCTCCCGAGTAGCTGGGACTATAGGCACCCACCACAACGCCTGGCTATTTTTTGTTGCAGTTTGGCCAGGGCCAGGTTCAAACCCGTCACCCTCAGTTATGGGGCTGGCGCCCTACTCAGTGAGCTGGGACTACAGGTGCGTGGTGAGTCCAGCCATACAGGGAGGTTCTTCAACTTTATTTAGTGTTTATCAAAATCATCTGGTTAAAAACGCAAGCTAATTAAAACACAGGCTGCTAAACTCCATCTCCAGGAATTTCTGATTTTATAGCTCTGGGATAGGGTCCACAAATTTGCACTTTTATCAAGTTCTTAAGTGATGGTGAAATGGTTGGACTTTAAGAATCGCTGACTTCAGCTTGGCGCTTGTAGCTCAGCAGCTAGGGAGCCAGCCACATACACTGGAGCTGAAGAGTTCGAACTCAGCCAGGGCCTGCCAAACAACAATGGCAACTATAACCAAATAGCCAGGCATTGTGGCGGGTGCCTGTAGTACGAGCTACTAGCGATCTTGAGGCAAAAGAATCACTTAAGCCCAAGGGTTTGAGGTTGCTGTGAGCTATGATGCCAGAGCACTCTACCGAGGGTGACATAATGAGACTCTGTTTCAAAAAAAAGAATAGCTGACCTAGATGAAAGGAATGAGGAGTTTTTAGAATTGATAATGGGCAGTGCCTGTGGCTCAAAAGAGTGGGACACCAGCCCCCTATACTGGAGGTGGCGGGTTCAAACCCAGCCGCAGCCAAAAACTGCAAAAAAAAAAAAAAAAAAAAAAAAAAAAAAAAGTAGAATTTATAAAGATTATATGCAAGAAAACAATCATTAATTTAATATCAGATATATATTAACAATTCAATTTATTTTTTGAGACAGAGTCTCAAGCTGTCCTCCTGGGTAGAGTGCTGTGACATCATAGCTCATAGCAACCTTAAACTCTTGGGTTTAGGTGATTCTCTAGCCTCAGCCTCCCCAGTAGCTGGGACTATAGGCGCCCATCACAATGCCTAGCCATTTTTTGGTTGTAGTTGTCATTGTTGCTTAGCAGACCCTGGCCAGGTTCGAAACCACCACCCTAGGTGTATGTGGCCGGCGCCTTACCGATTGAGCTATGGGTGCCGCCAACAATTCAATTTTTAATGGAAATATTCACAATACAAATGTTCCAGCTAGCTGGGGTATATTCTTTAGAACAGCAGTGTTTTCTTTCTTTCTTTCTTTTTTTTAGAAACAGAGTTTCACTTTGTCACCCTCGGTAGAGTGCAGTGGCATCACAGCTCACAGCAACCTCCAGCTCTTGGGCTTAGGCGATTCTCTTGCCTCAGCCTCCTGAGTAGCTGGGACTATAGGCACCCACCACAACGCCTGGCTATTTTTTGTTGCAGTTTGGCCAGGGCCAGGTTCAAACCCGTCACCCTCAGTTATGGGGCTGGCGCCCTACTCAGTGAGTCACAGGCACCGAGCCCCAGCAGTGTTTTCTAAAGTGAAGCAAAAGCAAAACAATTTATTGGGAGGCAAAAATAATATGAGTGCTATTTGTTTTTTCTTATTCTTCATACATTTGACTTTTATGTATCTTTCATGAAGCACATTTTATTACTATTATTTTTATTTATTTTTTGAGACAGAGTCTCACTTTGTTGCCCTTGGTAGAGTACCATGGTGTCACAGCTCACAGCAACCTCAAACTCTTGGGCTTAAGTCATTCTTGTGCCTCAGCCTCCCAAGTAGCTTGGTCTATAGGCACCCACCATGACGCCCGCTATTTTTTAGAGATGGAGTCTTGCTGTGGCTCAGGCTGGTCTCAAACTTGTGAGCTCAGACCATCCACTGGCCTTGGTCTCCCAGAGTGCTGGGATTACAGGCATGAATCGAAAACATTTTAGAGTACAGTAGTAGAAACATGTATACTTTGTAAACAAATAAGTGTGTACATATGAGGCAAAGTGTTCACACTATTTCCTGATGAAATCATGTGACCAAAGTTTGGAGATCTCTGTACATAGCAATTCCTTCCTGATCTAGATTCTTTTACTTCCTATACTGAGAATAAACCCTCATTCTTAAGCTAAGCCATCATTCTATTTTTTATTACTACCATATTAAAAAAAGGAAATCAAATCTATTTCTAAAATAAATAACCAGGTCACACCAGCCACATGCATGAAACAAAGGTGTAACATTTCACAGTAACATGGGAGAGGAAGCCTTTCCCAACTAGAGATATTATATCTGAATTGTCCTGGACAATTGTTGCCCTTGGTAGAGTGCCATGGTGTCACAGCTCACAGCAATCTCAAACTCTTGGGCTCGAGTGATTCTCTTGCCTCAGCCTCCCAAGTACGTGGGACTACAGGTGTCCACCACAATTCCCAGCTAGGTTTTAGAAACGGGTCTTCCTCTTGTTCAGGCTGGTCTTGAACTCCTGAGCTCAGGCAATCCACCTGCCTCAGCTTCCCGGAGTGCTAGGATTGTAGGTGTGAGCCACTGCACCTGATCTAAGGTCTCATTCTCTTATGTTTAGCTTTGGGGATTTCTTGGTTCTTAATGACCATGCCTGAGGATTATACTAGGCAAGGCCAACTGCAGAAGTTGGGGTTATCTCTGGGAGGACGTTGGCTGCTAATAGCTTTCTCATCCACTTCCTCATTTACTTCCCACTCTACTCAAATAAACCTCAACATTATCTAGATACGCTTCTGGAACTGAGGATCTGTAAGGAATTGAGTCCCTTCATCAAGAATGCTTTTACTTGTTAGAGCAGCGGTTCTCAACCTGTGGGTCGCGATCCCTTTGTAACAATGAAGATACATCGTAGAACCACTGTGTTAGAGTATGGTAGAGATTCACTTTTCCTCTGGAAAATGCAACATCTGGCAATCAGTTTCTTGGAAAAGAATTAAACCGACCTGGTTAGGTTGAGAAAGAATGGCATATGTAGGGGGAATTGGCTGGGTTTCCAAGTACACAACAGAGAAAACATGAAACATGACTGCACTCATGATCGGAAGACCAGATTTTAGTCTTGGCTTTGCCACTTGTTACTGTAAGACCTTGCGGGACGACATAACCTTCCTTAAGTTCTGTTTCCTTGTGCATAAACTGAGGCTAACACTGATGACCTCAGAGGGGTGATATTGGCAATGAGATGATACCGAGGTATCTGTAACCCCCTATAAGCCTCCTTTGTCTTGTCAGATACACTGGGGTCTTGTGAGAGGGAGTGGAGTAGAGCAATGCAGAACACGGACCCCAGCTGCCTCTGCCATAATGAAGCTCTCTGAACCTCAGTTGTTCATCTAGGATCTAGGAAAGGACGAAGGCCTATGTTGCAGCTCCCCCAAATCACACCCTCCTGTTAATTACACGGCTTGTATCCATAGGATATAATTCTATCCTACTGTTTTCTTCAGGAACTGAAGGGAGAATGGGCTGAGGAGAACCTAGAGACACACAGCTGTAACGTCAGAAGGGACCTCTCCGCTTTCTCCTCTTAGAAACTTCTGTCCTATTCTCAGTCCCTGAATCAAACTGAAGACTTGACCATTACATTTGTCTTTGGTAATTTAAACATTCAACGCGATTGTCTGAAAGCCGCGCATATAAAAGTTTGACTTTACATCTGACAGCTATTAAATGCAGGGCTGGTTCTGGAGTGTACAACTGTGCAGTTGTACACTGTCCCGTGTTCAGAAGGGCTCTGTACTTGGCTTCATGCTCATCTGTCATCATCATAAAATCCTTGAGTTTGAACAAGGGGTCCTGCATTTTCATTGGTTTCTGTGCCCTGTTAATTACGTACTCAGTTTTGATCATGTATGTTAATGATTAAAAAACTCCAGGGCACACTGGCCACCTGCACACAGCTAAGGATTAACATTTCACATTGTGTGAACTGCTAATCTCATTGTATATTGAATCCTTAACAAAGAGGCAAGTGAAGCTCGGTTTTTGTACCAGTACTCAAAGCAAGTCTCTATGGAATTCCTGCAGTCACTCTAAATACAACATAAGGTGTCTCCTGGTCACTTGCAATCCATCTGTCCAGCTGGCCTTGGGCGATGACTTCCTTCTTGGGGATCACCTGCTGCGTCTTTGCTATTTCTACAGAAGAATCACTAACTAAGGTGTATCACCATAGGCACAGTCTTTTGCCTTTGTGTATTTATCTTGTATTTAAGTGTTACATAAAGTAACTAAAAACTCATTAGCTAAGTTGTTAAAAAGACATTTATTTAGTGACATTTAAAGTAAGTTAGAAAACAATACTGTTTACTCAAGTATACTTTTCATAATTACACAATATCTTTTATTTTCCTCTCTGAACTCTAATATACTGCAGTATCTCAATATCCTTATCAAACCTATTCAGCTTCCATTTCTCTTTTTACATTTACAAGGGCTTCTAGATGGAACAGAAGGACTCTGGGTTATGCTCCCGTGACAGGGAGGTAATTTCGGAGTGCTGAGCCACGGCCTGAGCAGGCATTGAGGCCAGAACTCACATCACTCTCAGGGGCTTAGCAAGATGATTCCTATAGATCTGTGCAAAATAACCAGAAGCCATTTACATGCAGTTCAGGACCCAGGTAAGTAGGTCTTATTTCTGTTTAAAAAGTATTATATATATGTAGTGTGTGCATACACACACACATATACATATATACACACACATACACACACACACACATCTACATACATAGACGGTGCCAACAAAATGTATACAAATTTTGAGAAAGAAAAATCACTAAATTTGTAGTATTCAAGTCACATCTGACTTCTGAAATTACAAGAGGTGTTCAACACGACGTGTATTCATCTTTTGTTACCAGTATATATTGAGTATTACAATTTTAATAGTTTTTTCCTTTCTTAAAATGTGTATACATTTTATTTTTTTTAAGCAGCCCCAGTATATCTATAAACAAAAGTTTGACTTCACTTTAAAGTGATCTTGTGCTAAGGATTAAGACGCTGGGGGTAGACACACATTTGGTTATACTACTTCCTTGATTTTCTTTTGCACATACATTGGGTCTTTCAGTTACTGTTTAAGTGTATTTGGCTTAAATGTGATTTTTGTGAGAAAATAATGAGTTAATATTGCAAATACCATTTTATATTTGTAGATATCTGCTTTGCATAACCTGTTTCATTCCGGTGATCCCAAACATTTAATAAATAGGTTTAAGAAACTAATATAAAAACTATTCTAGGAAGGAGAAAGGAAAGAGGAGAAATGAGATCAGCGAAGTTCCAATCTTGGGCACATACATATTAGAAAGAAAGGCATGCTTCCAACAAAAGAACAATTTATAGCCTTTACTAGCTCTGAACATTTTTATATTATTTTCTTTTGTCTAAGCTTCAAAATGGAAACTTGGTAGAAGTTTAGAAAACCTGACTACTACTGTTTGTCATCTAAAAGCATTTAAAGTTCCATTATTTGAAAAAGCACAGCTTTAAAAAAAATTACCAACACCAATGAATGAATACTGGCAAATAAGGACTGTGTTGGTCTTCTGTTGAACTTCCCTGCTGTCATGAAGCGAGCAGCCAGGGGAGCTGTGGATGCCCCACACATAAAACTCATCCCCAGTTGCAGAACTCCCAGCTTACCTGAATATTGAGCTGCACTTTTTCCATCTCTACACCAAGGAACTTAGATCTGACATCAAAGATGCCCACATCTTCAGTAGCTATGATATCAAATGTAACATTCTTAAACCTAGTCAAGAAAGGAAAATTCACACACATGAAATTGCAAATACAGCATAAGCTTAAAGCTGAAACAAACTTATGGAATCCAAGTTATTTATTTATTTTGAGGCAGAGTCTCACTTTGTCACCCTGGGTAGAGTGCTATAGTATCATAGCTCACAGCAACCTCCAACTCTTGGGCTCAAGGAATTCTCTTGTCTCAGCCTCTTGAGTTGCTGGGACTACAGGAGTTAATTTTTCAATTAACTGCCAAGTTGATTTTTCAACTTTAGTAGAAAAATTCACTCTTGCTCAGGCTGGTCTTGAACTCCTGAGCTCAAGTAATCCACCTGCCTCAGCCTCCCAGAGTGCTAGGATTATGGGTGTGAGCCACCCTGTCAGGCCCAAGTTATTTATTGTTTATTTATTTTTGAGACAGAGTCTCACTATGTCACCCTTGCTAGAGTGCTGTAGTGTCACAGCTCACAGCAACCTCAAACTCTTGGGCTTAAGTGATTTTCTTGCCTCAGCCTCCCAAGTAGCTGGGACTATAGGTGCCTGCCACAATACCCGGCTATTTTTAAAAAAAATTTTTTATTTTTATTAAACCATAGCTGTGTATATTAATGCAATCATGGGGCACCATGCACTGGTTTTATATACCATTTGATATATATTTTTTTTTCTCGGAGGGAGGGGGGAAGCACTTCCGGCTATTTTTTTTGTTGTAGTTGTCATTGTTGTTTGGTGGGCCCGGGCCAGGTTTGAACCTGCCAGCTCTGGCGTATGTGGCTGGCGCTCTAGCCGCTGCGTTACAGGTGCTGAGCCCCAAGTTATCACTTGAGTGAATGGCCTGTTAGGAAAACTCTAAGGAAGTCACCAAAACCCTCACATCATCATTCCCCCTATTCTGCCCCTCAACGCTAGGTTTGATGGTTATTGTTGAGATCTATAACTCACAAGGCTCTAAAGTAGATGCTTTATTAGAAAAGAAATAGCTGGCCTGGTACTTCCTCTTAAGGAGCAGAAAATAAAGTTGGAAATGTATGAAAGTCACAGAACTTGAGAATTAAATATCGACCTGTATTACTGACCAGCCAATCAAATAGTTCAGATAAGTATTACTGAAACTCAAAAGAGTAAGCAGTTTTTTGGGGGGTTGGTGCTGATAAGAGAAGGTTTCCTTAGATAATGAAGTAGATACTAGGCTTTGAAAGAAGGCAAGACTGAAAGAGAAGGCAAATGCCAGTAAGCCTGGCTTTCTTTAAGACAAAGGATGAATGATGGGGGAGGCAGGCTCATGATCCTCCTAAAGAAAGGGAAGCACGCAGTATTTGATGTGTGACTGTGGAGGGGACCCTCTTTTCTCCACCCCCTTGAACACTCACTCACAGCATACTGCTAGAAATGGCTCTGCTCCAGGGCTATGGCTATGAGCTAGCCTATGGCTTTGAAATGAGAAAGGTACTGTCTAGCAGTTGTAGATAACTCTAGACTGAAAGCCTCTCATTGCTATGACTCAGCTCTTCTGGAGGGCTGGAGAGGCTCCCAAATCCAAACAGGCTGGACGAGCCGTGGGAAAGACAACCATGACTGGCACTTTATCAGACAGCAGCAGATACTGAGACAAAGGGAAGAGTAGCCTTGGCAGTACACGTCCTCTTTCCTTGGCGTCTGTCATCCAGGCTAGGCTAGACCAAATGGAGCTCTCTCAAAGGCCACAGGAAATGAGAAAAATAAAAAGTGAGTCAGATTTTATGCGAGCAGCTGGCACGTGCACTCGTGCAGACTCCAGGTGACACTTACTGGTTGGTCTGAAGATCGTCTATCCCGAGCAGGACACCTTTCTCGTGCAGCTTTGCAGCCGTGTACTTCACAGGCTTAGATCTCTTCGCCCCCTTGGGTTCTCCTTTTCCATCTACTTTAATTGATCTTCGAGTATTTCTGACAAAATAAGAACCGAGCATGAGCTGTTACGATGGTGAACTCAAATGTTTCTGGTGGTGTGATAACCATGTCTAGCCGACCACCACTGTTACTACTTACTTGGCCCCTGTTGTATAAAATGCACATCATTTTATTCTGTGATCATAGAAAATTTCTCCTCCCAGTAAAACCTCTCTCTTGAACTGTTTAGGAGAAAGGAATTGAAGGCTGCTGACTAACATTTCTCTTTGTCTTTGTTTTTTTTTTTTTTTTTGAGACAGAGTCTCACTTTGTCACCCTGGGTACAGGGCTACGGTACCACAGCTCACAGCAACCTCAAACTCTTGGGCTCAGGCAATCTTTTTGCCTCAGGCTCCCGAGTAGCTGGGACTACAGGCGCCTGCCACAACATCTGGCTAGTAGTTTACTTTTTTTTTTTTTTTTTTTTAAAGTAGAGACAGGCTGGTCTTGAACTACTGAGCTCAAGCAACATACTTGCTTCAACCTCCCAAAGTGCTAGGATTGTGGACATGAGCCACCATGCCCAGGTTACATTTTATATTTTTAATAAAACGTGCACTCTATTTTCTCAGGCATACTGGAGTAATTGGTTATCTTCAGTCATTTCACAAGTAGCTTTGGTGCGATAACATGAACTGTGTATTCCTAAGTAAAGATAATACTAGGATGGCTTTAGTTTATTCAACAAGCTATGTTCCCAGTATTGACTTAAGTGCTTCATAACCATTACCTTACATTTACAAAATTAAATTTCCAACGTGCTGTGAAATTAATCTATTCCTTTGCCATGTATTATTTCATTTAGCTCTCATAACCATACTCGGGAGGCTGGCCCTCCTAATCCCACCTTAAAGATAGGAAAATTAACACTCATAGAAGTTTACTGAACTGGTTCAAGATCACACAACATAACAGAAAATCATCTAACTGCAGAGCTTGTGCAAAATGCCTTAGTTATAACAAATGTGTAAAGTAAATCTCTAAAATCTTGTTTCTACTAATCATTAGCTTGACCAACCTCTTTCTACTCTACTCTCTTCTACTCTATACAGTAGAACCTCTGTAAACTGACCACTCAAGAGACCTTAACAAACTGGTCAACATATAGAGGTGATCAACATGTGGAACTAGGTCTACTGTACGTACAGGAAGTGCATGTCCAGTCTGCAAAAATTAGGTCAACTTAAGAAGGTGGTCAACTATGGAGGTTCTACTATATACATTTTTTCAGGCCCAAGCAAATGAATTAAAATACAGAAGTAGTGAGGCCCAAATAAGGAAGGTCTAAATGTGGTTATCTGCCTTCATCAAATCTCCTGTGATTGATCCAGCAATCCCCCATATGGGTGTTTACCCAGAGATTGGAATCTGTCTGCTAAATTGCTATCTGTGCTGCTATGTTTACTAAAGTACCATTCACAACACATACGTAGAAGCAACTTAAGTGTTCACCAGCAGATGACTGGGGGTTGGGCACAGTGGCTCATGCCTATATCCTAGTACTCTGGGAAGCTGAGGTGGGTGGATTGCTTGAGTTCATAGGTTCGAGACCAGCCTGAGCAAAAGTGAGATCCCTGTCAAGAGGATTGCTTGAGCCCTGGGTTGGAGGTTGCTGTGAGTTGGAGGCTTCTGTGAGTTATGACACCACAGTACTCTACCCAGGGCGACAACTTGAGACACTGTCTCAAAAAAAAAAAAAAATAAATAAAAAATAAAATAAAATAAAATAAAATAAAAAAGGAAAAATTGTGGTATATATACACAATGGAATACTATTCAGCCCTAGAAAAGAAGAAAAGCCTGGTGTTTGGGACAATATGAACAGAATTGGAGAACGTTAAGCTAAGGGTAATAAGACAGGCACAGAAAGATGGGTACTGCCTGTTCTCACTTGCACGTGGAATCTAAAATAGCTGTGCTCAGAGAAGCAGAGAGTACAAGGGTGGTTATAGGGGCTGGGGCTAGACGGAAATGGAGATGATGATCAAAGGGTACAATATCTCAGGAGGAATCAGGTTTTGAAAAAGATGTACTGCGGCCAGGCACGGTGGCCCAGGCCTGTTTAAAATCCTAGCGTCCTGGGAGGCCAAGTAACAGGGAATTGCCAGGCACTGTGTGGAGGCTGAGGCAAGAGAACTGCTTAAACCCAAGAATTTGAGGTGGCTGTGAGCAATGATAACACCATGGCATTATACCCAGGTCAACAGAGTGAGACTGTCGTAAAATAAAATAAAATAAAATAAAATAAAATGATGTATTGTAAAGTATAGTAAATGTAGTTAGTAAATGGTATACTGTACATTTAAAAACTACTAAATGTAAATTTAAATGTTCTCATCACAAAAAATAAGTATTTGAGATGATAGATCTCAATTAGCTTAACTTAATTACTTCACATTGTATTAACAAATCATAAAATAATTTTGAACCTCCATAAATATATACAATTATAAAGTCAATTTACAATAAAACTTTGAAGAATCTATGATTAATGCAATTGATTTTTCCATAGAGCACCATCTCTTACTGCCAATTTGATGACAAGGATTACATGAAAATACTGTACTACATGTTTCAGTAGATAATGAAAATTTGATTACCATTAACCCTAATCTAGTGATAAGAATAATCACAAGTGAAATATATTCATTAAAAATGGCTAAAGTACGGATAAAAATCTATAATACTTATGCCAATGGATGATAGAGCTATCAAATTTTGCCTGTTGTGTCAATAACGATTTGTTAAAATCACTAAGCTATTTAAAATCATTAAGCTGCTTTGTGCAATTAGCAAATATGTTTAAATTATAGGAAATATTGTTTATAATAAGTGTTCCAAAATAAACAGTCCAAAATTGTGAGAGGCAGACAGGTTGATTCTCTGGGGTGGCGGTGCCTCCAATTCAGGGTAAAGCATGAAGGTGGGCCATACCTGAAAATATTTCAAATTGTATAAAAACCCAGCACCTTGTACCCCATGATTGCATTAATGTACACAACTATGACTAAATTAATAAAAACAAGAAGATAAAAGGAGTCTAGAGACACCCCAAACAGGGTAAGGTCCTCAAGACTATCCTGCCTGAGGGGGATAGGGGGAGCTGAGACCTTTGAACTACTAATGGGCAGTTAGATTAGGGAAGCGGTGTGTCTGCCCTGGGGAGATGAAACTTGTTTCCCCATCCAGCTTTCTGCATGTGTTATGAGGCACTGTTAACAATTTATTACTCTACCTTCTGGATTACTCAGCCTTACACCTTTGCATTTTTTCACCAATGCTTTCTCTTGGAGATCAATAAAAGGTTTCTGAGGAATTAGGGTGTGGCTGCATTGCCTCAATCTGCCACTCTGGTGCATGACACTTTATATAATTAAGTTGGAACGAAGTTTTCTTCTTTATTCAGTGCCATCTCCCTGTCGGGCCCCCAGCCTGCGTTAGGGTCCCCTTGGACCCTAACACAAAATAAGTTTTTTTTTTTTTTTTTTTTGAGACAGAGTCTCACTATGTTGCCCTCGGTAGAGTGCCGTAGCGTCACAGCTCACAGCAACTTCAAACTCTTGGGCTCAAGTGATTCTCTTCCCTCAGCCTCCCAAGTAGCTGGGACCACAGACACCTGCCACAATGCCTGGCTATTTTGGAGGTGTAGTTGTCATTGTTGTTTAGCAGACCCGAGCTGGGCTTGAACCCGTTGGCTTCTGTGTATGTGGCTGGCACCCTACTCACTGAGCTATGGGTGCTGAGCCCAAAATAAGTTTTTTTGTTTTTTTTTTTTAAATGGTATTTTAAAAACACCATTGGGGGATAAAAAGAGGATGGTTAACAGGTCCAAAATACAGTTAGACAGAATGGATAAGATCTTGTAGTCTGTAGAACAACAGGGTGGCTATAGTTGACAACAATTTACTGTATATTTTAAAATAAGTAAAAGAGGGTTTGACGCCCACAATACAGTGTCACAGCGCCAGCCACATACACCAAGGGTGGTGGGTTCGAACTCGGCTCGGGCCAGCTAAACAACGGCAACTGCAACAAAAAATAGCCAGGCTAACTGTAATGATTGTGAAAAGCAATTTCAAAGTGTTAGCACTACAATGCACAAGAGTACAAATACTGAATAACAACAATAAAAATTTAGAGTGGGGAAATCATTTTACATACATCACAAATCTTCATTGGACATGCCAATGCTTCCTGAAAATTTTTTCAAAAATCACAGAATTTTTATTCAGAATTTCATATATATAAATGGAAAAATATTTGTGCAAAGCATATACCTTAGATAGTGAGAAATTATTGATACTTAAAATACTTTGCAGATGGAATAATTTGAACAAACATTAATCACAAGTCTAGTACAAGTAAATATCAAGTTATTCACAATAGAGTACACTAAGGCACTAAGACTTTCACACATTTTGCTAAACAACATTGTTGATTACAGTGAATAATCTAGTTAAAATAGTTTGGGAATTAATTATAAATTTAAAAGGCAGATACAGGTTTTCTGACTATCAATTATGTAGTATGCTTTTTGAAATCATGGTTGAGCTAAAAGTGCAATGCTTTTTGCATTTTTAACCAGCAGATATGGATGTAATTTAACTCACAATGCAGTAATGCTATGCTTTTATCTCTAGTGTTTATGTGAAAATACGTGGTTAACTGTTGCTACATCAGAACTGTTAGAGGACTTTGTATATTGTTAGGCAATATTCATGTGCTTTTTAGGAAATTAAAAACACTGAAATGTAAAAGGTATGAAACAGATGTGCCTTGTGGTTGACACATAATAAGTATTTTAACTCATGCATGAAGTATTTATAGAGGCATATTTTTCTTCATTTTGGTAAGAAAGAAAAAGAATTACAAGAATTACAAATGATTTAGAAGTAAATCATTTCACTAATTGCACATTGATCTAATAAAATACACTTGATTTTGAAAAAAAAAAAAAAATATCCAGGCATTGTGGCGGGTGCCTGTAGTCCCAGGTACGTAGGAGGCTGAGGCAAGATAATTGTTTAAGCCCCAGAGGTTGAGGTTTCTGTGAGCTGTGATGCTATAGCACTCTACCCAGGGCGACATAAGGAGACTCTATCTCAAAAAAAAAAAAAAAAAATAAAATAAAAAAATAACTAAAAGAGTGGGACTGCAATGTTCCTAACACAATCCAATTATCCTGATTTGACCATTACATACTGTATGCCTATATAAAAACATCATATATACACTCTGAATACGTACTAATATTATGTATCCATAATAATTGAAAATATAAAAAAATTCAAAAAGAATTAAAGAAATTCCCCATCCTTGACTAAAAAAGACAAAAGGAATAACGAAAATGTTTCCTTAAGTGTTAATGCTATTTGCTTAAAATACAACAGGTTATGCTACTTTAATTCTAATGCTGATGGGGTATTTAAAAGCTTCCAAATTTATTCCTGAATTCTTAGTTCACAGTGGCAAATAATATAATTGAGAGTCTGATTTTTTTAGTTATAAAACAGAGTAAAAAGTCTGCTTCCAAACCCAACCCAACAGCCCAGAATGATAGCATTGACATTTCATATAAATCATGACATTGTAAATAAGTATAACGTGACTTTAACTTACTTTCTTTTTAAGTTGTCTAAACACGTCTTTATGTAGGTGTCATAATAATTAATTTGCTCTTCATAAAATGCTGCCTTCTCATTAAGGGCCTTCAGGGTCTGCTGAAGTTTGGTTAATTCAGTTTTTCGAAGTGTACGATAGACTCTTTGATTTAGAATATCCTAAAACAACAAGTTAAAAGCTATGAAATTTAAAAAGAATTGCAAGAACATTGCAAGAATATTGTCTATTTGGGACAAGAAGAATGTCAAGTAGTAAGTCACTGTTTATGTCTGTTAACTTGTAGTTTATCACAGGCACCTTACTTTACTCTTAACACCAAAGGGTTCCCATTCTTTTTTACTTCATAACAGGGAAGTGTCCCTATTTCACTTTAAGAGAGACGGGGCCGGGCGTGGTTGCTCACACCTTGGTGGATGGACTGCCTGAGCACACGAGTTTGAGACCAGCCTGAGTGAGAGTGAGACCTTGTCTCTAAAAATAGCTGGGTGTTTTGGTGGGCGCCTGTAGTCCCAGCCACTCGGGAGGCTGAGGCAAGCTCAGGGTGACTGAGTGAGACTCTGTCTCAAAAGAGAGAGAGATAGAGAGACTGGATGGAAAAGCAAGGACATAATTTTAGAATAACCACAAAATTAGTTTAAGGAAAAATAGTGTTTAAAAAGGGACACAAATAAGACTTCAGCAGGAGACGTGGAATTTCTTTAGACTATTTTGAACATTCTTTGAAGAATGCTTTCAACGGAAAAAGCTGACAGTTCATTTTTGCATTTATTTTACAAATAAATAAATGAGTAAAAACCAATTTTTTTCAACTGGCAAATATTTATCAAGGTTTCCAAAAACAACTGGGATGTCAAGACTGACTGGAAAAATTAAACACTAATAACTATAACTTAGATTTAAATATGATTCCTACAACATTAAGTTGCATAAGCTGTTTATAGTCTACACGATCTATGCTAAATTTAAACTTGCAGATATAAAGGGTGTTTGGTAATTCTAACTGGTAAGTTATAAAAATGTTTCATTTAAGAAAATGGTACCTGTTTATATTTTTTCATTGAATACAAATTAAAAACTATTCCCCAAGGAATTCAAAGAGATATTCACACAACTACACCCACATTCCCCCAAACCTCTAAGTAAAAATTCTTCATTAGATATAATCTTTTGGTGGATGCTTTCGTTGATAGCTTTTTCGTTTTTGTTTTTTTTGAGACAGAGTCTCACCCTGTCATACTGGCTAAAGTGCCATGGTATCATCATAACTCACAGCAACCTCAGACTTTTGGGCTCAAGTGATCCTCTTTTCTCAGTCTCTCGAGTAGCTGGGACTACAGGCGTCTGCCACAACTCCAGATAGCTTTTCTATTTTTAGTAGTAGACAGGCTCTTGCTCTTGCTCAGGCTGGTCTTGAACTCCTGAGCCCAGGCAATCCACCTGCCTCAGTTTCCCAGAGTGCTGGGATTACAGGTGTGAGCCACTAAGCCCAGCCAAGCCTTTTTCTTTTTCAAAGTTTGCTTAAATGTATTTTTTTATTTTTACATAAGTAAAGCCTTTTTCTTTTCTAAAGCAAAAGCACTAATTTCTCTAAGAATGTTCCTAAAGAGAAATATTTCCAAAGATACAGTTAATGCTACTTCCCTTGAGTTACTTGGGCTAGAAGGAGTAAGCCTACTGCTAGAACTAACTACAACTTCCCATAGAAGAATAAAGCTAAGTGCATTCCTCTTGCAGAAGGTGGAAAATTTTTTTCTCATCACTTAACTGCCTTTAACCTCTGAACCTATAGTAATTTGCATGTTTGGATGAGAAGAACGAAATGTTTAAACAGAAACATTCACTTCCTTATCCTTGACAAACAGATCTCAGCCACTTCCTGTGATGGTTCCTTGTACTTGGTTGAGATCCCTTTCTCAGGAAGTTTCTTTCTTTTTTTTGGTAGAGACAGAGTCTCACTTTATCGCCCTCAGTAGAGTGCCATGGTGTTACACAGCTCACAGCAGCCTCCAACTCCTGGGCTTAGGCGATTCTCTTGCCTCAGCCTCCCGAGTAGCTGGGACTACAGGCACCCACCACAACACCCGGCTATTTTTTGGTTGCAGTTTGGCTGTGGCTGGGTTTGAACCCACCACCCTCAGAATATGGTGCCGGTGCCCTACTCACTGAGCCACAGGCGCCGCCTCTCAGGAAGTTTCTTAAGTGTAAAAGTATGGGATGAGAAAAGAGAAACTAACCTCCAAGTCTAACCTACCTCTAGGTTAAACTACTTAGAAAAGAATTCTGAGGGACATAGTTACCAAGACAGGTCCTAAGAGCAATTGTGCAATATGACAACTAACAATTCAGGAGAAAATTCTTTGAAAAATATCAATTAAAAAACTAGTAGGTATTTCTTAAAAGTATAGGCCAAACTTGTCTATTACATTTCTTGACCATTTATTTCTGGTGTGTTTCAACATTCCTAATGACTTGAGGGAGTTGTGATTATTCTCTATTAAAAGTTATCAAAAAAAAAAAAAAGTTATCAACTGCTTTGAAACCTTTAAAAATCTGTAACATTGAAGAGGGCAGAAGTGACGGCATATACAACTACAAGTCTCTCATGTCACCTCCCAGAGTCCTAGCACATGTCTGCTAAGTGAAGAAGAAAGAATAGTTTCTAAAAACCTTAGTAATCTCATTGAGAATGGCTTGGTATTTATTTTCGGCTGTCACGTGCTCAGTCTGTTCTAATGTGCGGAGATTCCTCTGGATTTTTCTCTTCTTCTGCTCCAGGGGCAGCAGAGCATCTTCCATCATAGATTGGCTAGCCTTCATTTCTTCTGGAGTCCTGGAATCTATGCTTGCACGGCTCTTCATGTCTGTGGCATGATCTTCTTCCTAAAAAGAAAATATCAAGATGCTGATTTTTCTCTGGTCCCCTACTTTCCCAGATTAATAAGCTACACAAAGCAAGTTCATGTCAAAAGGAAAGAGGTCCTCAAGCCAAAATCCAAACACTAAAATCGCAACACGTTCTTTGTGGGGTTTGAAATACATCTTTGGAAGGACTTCATCTTTTTGCGTAACACAGCAGTGATGGCAGGCCTCATTTGGCCAAAAATCTAAAGAGCCACTTTACCACCAAGATAACAGACCATCTTAGTTAAGAGACATGTTTTAATGGATAAGTGCTATTTTGTAATTCCCCAGGTAGCAGGATTTTAATTCCTGGGCAATACAGGTGAGGAAACTAAAACTAGATTGTCTATAAAAGCAATAGACTCTGAATGTCCACAATCCAACCTAACTCTTACACGCCAGGCATATTTATAGAGACTGTGAAGCTCATTAAACAGTGAGGTAGTAAGAGACCTTCATTCTGATAAGAGAATCACTCTCAAACTACCAACTCTGAAAAACCCGTAGGATTTCTTTGAGCCAAAAGGAATAAGAATATTCTAGCACCTGAGTTCTCAAAAGATGGACTGAGTAAATGAGTGAATACTATTTGGATAGCTTGTTCATGAAAACAAGAATAAAGGGGATGGGGAGCTTCCCATTTCATTGTACTGGACAAGTGACCGAAGTCTAGAGATTTGACTGTTATTAGTTAGACACAATAATGTTAGACGTAGGACAGACAGATCAACATTAGGGACACTGGGACAGTATGCCAGGTTAGTAATAAACAATAACAGAAGCAACAGCTGACATTACTGAGGACTTGGTATGGGCCAGATACTGTTCTACCCACCTAACATGTCTTTACTCATTTAAAGCCTCCTTTACTCATTACCCTGCCAGTGGATTGGTTATTAATTGTTCCCATTTTATAGTTGAGAAAACTGAGGCACAGAAATATTTTTAGGTGTCCAGAGTTACACAGCTAGGAGGCTTAGAGCTATACTCAATCTTAGTTACTTAGTCACGATATATTTAGGGAAAAATGAAATAATCCAACAAGAAATAAAAGCCTTTTATACTAAATTAGCATGATATTCTGTCTACATTGTAAATACTCACACATTAACAAACACACACTTTGAAGTTTTGTTTTATATTTTTAAAATTAAAAACTGCGAATGATTTCTTGGCAACTAATTACAAATGACTCAGGAAAACTATGTGTAGCTCTGCTAAGAAGTAATTTATTAGAAACTTTGTTGGTTTTTGGCCAGGTGTGGTGGCTCACGCCTGTAATCCCAGCACTCTGGGAGGCCAACGTGGGTGGATTGCCTGAGCTCATGAGTTTGAGACAAGCCTGAGCCAGAGTAAGACTCTGTCTCTAAAAATAACTGAGTGTTATGGCAGGCGCCTGTTGTCCCAGCTACTTGGGAGGTTGAGGCAAGAGAATTGCTTGAGCCCAAGAGTTTGAGGTTGCTGTGAGCTATGACGCCAGCTGTGGCACTCTATCAGAGGGCAACAGAGTAAGACTCTGTCTCAAAAAAAAATTTTTTTTTTGGTTAGTTTCTGCTTAGGGAGTTCCAATATTGGTACTATAATAATAACCTTGAACTTATTTCAGAATGAATAAATAATAATGCATTTGAAGAGATGTTGATAAAAAGTTAATTTAATGCAAGATTGTTATGAGACTTTATTTATACCAACATGATGGTGCTTTGACCCAATGGATCCAACATTTGTTTCTGAAGCATTGGGAGTCAGCTTCAACATATGAGACACTTCTTTGTTTCTCCAAGTTAGCAAATAAAGGGTAGTTTTCTATAGCCTATTAACCAGCGCTATCCTCACCTGACTCATCTGCTCATTCACCATGCAATATTCATGATGAACATTCTGAGAGTTTGAAAAAAACCTAGAGTTTTCTTCCTAAGTCTAGAACAAAATTACATTCAGGATAAATTTGGTATTACATTTTCCATTTCATTCCCATTGATACTTCATATGAGTTTGATATGTTGCTGAACTCAGCTGACTACAGTAATGGATAAAATTCTTCAAACCATGGCACACAGAGTTTCTCTGAGATAATAGTAAAAATAGTAAACATTAAGATTATTAAGGAAATCAACTCCTATCTATTATATTAATTATTTTACACTTAAAGAAAAATTACCTGTTGTGAAGTTGCTGGTGTCTCTAAGATTTCTGTCAATGAGTTCCCTGACTGGTTCCGAATCACATCAATTATCAGCTTTTTGGTCCTTACAAAATAAAGGAAAGACATTCAGACAGTGATCCTGATATATAAAAATCTGCTTCTCCAGAGGGAGTGTACAAACACCCAAACTTTCACTTTACATCTTTTGTGCTTACCTCAAGTTACTTGAGATAGATCTCAAGTAAAGTAACACAAGAATGGAAAAGCAAGTATTCAATATATTCAATACTAATATGAAACCAATAGATGAACATCTACGTGCCCATGTGACAGAAAAACACAGTTACATCCCAATAGTGGGGGAGAGGGGAGAAGTGAGTGGGACTGAGGTACTCCCACCTAAGGGGCACAATGTAAGGGTATACGGCACACTTCCTGGGTGAAGGGCTCGCTATAACTTGGACTCTACCTAACAAATGCAAACAATATAACCTAATTGTTTGTACCCTTATGTCAATCTGAAATAAAAGAAAAAAAAGCTTCAAAGAGAATCCCTTAAAATAAAACATTCTTGCAGAAGTTTACCAGGTCTGCTCCAAGGTTTCTGAAAGTTTGGGAATGCTTAAAAATTGAAGTCTAGACTTTATACACTTGATGTTGTACGATTATACTATTGGTAACATAGGTGTAAGAATGTAACAAGATTCCCTGTCTAAACACTTTTCCTTCTTTTTTGACTGAGACTACTTTGTGATGGGCAAGAGAGACGGGCTGTGGGCCTCCTGTAGAGGGTGAGATTGATATCCAATATCCTTCTATCCTGATTTTAATGGCATTTAAATTTCTGAGCCTGTTTAATGTATCATATGCCTTTACGAGCCAGACCAACTGGTTCCCTTCCAGTTATGAAATAGTTGGAAGACTGGGGGAGAAGTCCTGTGTGGCCTGTGGGTTGACCTAGAAGGCAGGAGGATGGAAGTTAAAGGAACGGAGGAAGTAGGCTGGGTCCTCATCTTCAGGTGGTAGAAAACAGAAGAGCTGCTCAGCAAAAAGTTAAGAGCGGGAATGCTCCTCTGGAAGGGCCAGAACTATATGTTCTTTCACATGTGTTCTTAACAGCCATCAGAGTATGCATTAATAATTATATTAAAAAGTTTTTACATAAGAGGTAAACGGTTAAGTTTGCTTACTTTTATAGGAGATTAAAAGAACAGTATCACTGGAAATAGTTTCCCTCCCAAAAAAAGGAAATAGAAGTTGCTTTAGCCTACATGCAGGTCTCATCGGTGTGAAGTTTCATTTTTATCACAGCCCTGTTACTTCATTCAACAAGCCCTAGGTGATATCATGGGATGAATGATTTCTTCCTAAACTTATAGCAGGATATAGTCACGTAGCATAAAATTTGGGAATAAAACAAAATCTTCCATTTTTTTTTTTTTTGGGGGGGGGAGACAGAATCTCACTTATTAATCCTCGGTAGAGTGCTGTGACGTCACAGCTCACAGCAACCTCCAACTTCTTGGGCTTAGGCGATTCTCTTGCCTCAGCCTCAAAATTTTCCAGTTTTGATGCATAGAGACAACTGATGCCAAATGACAGCAGAAACCCTCCAAAGTAATTCCAAATACATGATTTTAAAAATAGGATAAAATGGAGTAAACCATCTGTAAATGATTTTTCTCCTTTCCTATTTATTGCAAGCCTGCCTGAGAAGAACGATCACAATGTGGCTGCCTTTCCTCCCCCACCCCAGCCTTGGGGAACCATTTCCTTTGGCCCTAGGACCCGCCGGGGCTGGGGATTTATGGGCTGTCTGGGAATGCACAGCTATGTGCTCAGCTGAGAGTCAAAGGTGGGTACACAGCTAATTACAGCCACATGGGGGATGGCACGGCTCCCGAGGCTGCTGCTGTTGCTGAGAAAGCCACATCTCCTCTCTTCCCCGCCCACCTCCCTTCTCCAGCCATCCTCAGACCATGTAAATGTATTAAACAGGAAAGGTGAGTTAAAAATAAAAGCGCTGGATGATTTTTAAAAATATAAACATAGTAACTGTTTCTTAATTGAATGAATATTCTAGGAATTCTTTATGATATCCCCTTCCAGGAAACGTCTAGCTCATCTTCTTTGGAGAAGCTGCCTAATGACCAAATGACTAGGGTCACAAAAATGTGCCCTACCAGCGGCAGAAAATATTTGTTCATGAGTTACTGAAGGACAAACTGCCCATATGGCCTACTTCTCTTGGAATTTGCTTTACGTCAGGCCTGTGGAATTTGCTGCCTAAGTTCTACTCCAGACCTTCTATAGGAACCAGTCAGTCTCATGACAGGGAATTCAACTACCTTTCCCCCCACCCACCCAGTGTCCTAAGGTCAAGGACCCTGGGCTCAGACAAATCTAAGGCCAAATCTGGGTTCCTGTTGTATATTAGCTGCATGGGATTGTGCAAGTTCTAAGTTTGATTTTTATATTTTTTTTCTTTTTCTTTTTGAGACAGAGTCTCACTCTGTAGCTCTGGTAGAGTGCCGTGGTATCATCACAGCTCATAGAAACCTCAAACTCTTGGGCTCAAGTGATCCTCTTGCCTCAGCCTCCCAAGTAGCTGGGACTTTAGATGCCCACCACAACACCTGGCTAGTTTTTCTATTTTTAGTAGAGACGGGGGTCTTGCTCTTGCTCAGACTGGTCTTGAACTCCTGAGCTCAGGCAACCTATCCAGTTCAGCCTCCCAAAGTGCTAAGATTACAGGCGTGAGCCACCACTCTCAGCCAGTTTTTTCAATTTTAAAACAGGAATCTCTCAAAGGACTATGGATAGGATTCAACAAAAAAAGGTCCATAAAATCTTTCCAGGGGTCTGGCCCAGGGTAAGCACTGTCATGGTCATGAAAGACGCTGCCTGTGGTGGCAGCAACTGGCCACAGGTGACAATTAAGTCCTTGAAACATGGTTATTGCAAATTGAGATGTGCTTTGAGTATAAAGCACACACTGGATTTTGAAGACACAGTATGGAAAAAGAAAAGAATGTCAATATCTCATTAATGATGTTTTACCTACTGAAATAAGATTTTGTGTCTATTGGATTAAATAAAATATGGTAGAATTTTATCCCTTTCTTTTAAAAATCTGGCTTCTAGAAAACTTAAAATTTGCTTGTGTGTCTCGTATTAAATTTTTTCCTAGAGACTTCGGTGTTGGAACATTCTGTCCTCAAACAGGAAGCTCGCTCTCAGAGTGTCCAGTGACACTCACTCCGGGGGCCTGGTTAGTCACAGGCGTCAGCACGGAGGGGGACATTTGGGAGACCATCCAATTCCTGCTCTTACAGATGAGGCAACAAAGCCCTGAGAAATGAGCGTTACAGAAAAAGTCAAATTCCCTTCCTACACCAGCAGCCCCTCAGAAAGCTGAGCAGAGAGGCTGGAACTGGGTCCCCCGTCCCCTTTTACCACCTTTCTTTTCTCCAACTTTTGTTCATGAAAGTGCCTCATCACAGGATCTGCAGAGAGTTCACATTCCCACTCACACTCCCACTCTGTTGCCAATGACCTTCTCAAGATGTGTGCCCCCTCCTCACCCCAGTGCAATCACAACATTCTAGAGGGGTCTGGCCAGTCTACATCACTGCCCAGAGTACTGGCTCCAGGACTCTTCAAACATGCCAGATGGGCCAATCCCAAACAAGGACCTTGTCCTCCCTAAATGACGAAATATCCGATTATGAGAGAAAAATAAAGGAAAAAAGGAACACACCGGGGAGTTTACTCATCATAGCTGTGCTCAAATCCCACTGCCGGAAACTGAGACCACATGGGGCTAGCTGGCCGGTGTAGCCCCTTAGTTTTACTGTTCCATTCAAAAGGCAGCTGCTGTTAACTATCAGTGTTTGTGGAAGCCCAGAAGTATTTCAAATGTTTAACATCCTACACCTTTTTTAGCACCTCAGATGTTACCCTAGCCAGTTAGTGCTCCTGCCAGTTTGGATACAAAGCAAAGAAATCTTTCAGTTGGGATAATGGGTTTCCAAACTGAATCATGTGACAGCAGAAGAATTCTTAAGAGATGACAACTTAAGCACTTGAACAGCTAAGTACGATGAAAACCCACAAATATTGCCTTTCATTTAAATGCACATACTTTTGTGGGAAAACAAGCTTAACAGAGGTCAGCCATAAGGATCACATATTTTAAGTTGAACCATTAAGTTATAATGAAAGACTTACAATTAATACCTTATTAAGAACCTTATCACTCTTTTTAAGGCAGTAATGTTGCTGTCGCCCTCTTCCTCTCCTCCACTTCAGGGATGAAGAGAATGAGGTTCCCAAATGGCTAAAGTGCCACATGGAGGCTGTAATCCTTCCCCTAGGCTTTTTTGTTTTCTTTTTAATACCCCTATGCTTGGTGGTACTGGAAAGACAGCAACAGCCCACACTGAGGTTCTCTACTCCAAACACACACAGAAAGAAGGAGAACAAGCCCTCGGTGCCCTCACATCTGTCAGCCTCTCCTCCCTCTTGGAAAGAGGCCCCAGAATCAGTTACGAAATCATCTGGTCAGCTGCAATGCACATTATTTATTCTAGGGTCCTAAGAATGTAAAAAAACAGTGACCTTGCCCTCTACAAGTTGTAACCAAAACTGTAGGTCTGGAGGATTGAAGGGTTTGAATTTCTGCTCCACTTACTAGCTGTACCACCCAGGAAAAGGCTTCTATTGGTTCCCTGTTTAGTCGTCTCATCTCCCTCGGGGCTGCTGTGTTAACTAATTTACACAGAGGGATTTTAATATGTGTACACAAACATTTTCTCTCTCTCTACCCTGAGGACCATGAGCGTTTTAGATTTTGGATTTTTTCGGATATTAGAACATTTGTATCATATACTTACTGGTTAAGCATCCCAAATCCAAAAAGCTGAAATGCTCCAATCAACATTTCCTTTAAGTGTCATGGCAGCAATCAAAGATCTTGGGTTTTGAATCATTTTGGATTTGATAAGCTCACCTATGTTTCCATGGATACACACACAGAGTATATAAAAACTGTCCTTGGTGGTCATCACTGCATAGGTGTTTGCCATCATCATCATCTGCACTCTCATACAATGGGTAAGAGTTATGAGACTAGCCTGGTATTAAATTTACATGCAGAAGTTGTAATAATACCTCACATTTGCTACTGTAGGAGCTCCCATAAAGATGAATTATTCATCACTACCAAGCCAGTGACTTCGTGATTAAGCATAAGAGAACATTTCTGAGAACAAAGGACACAACTTGTTTAACAAGGAAGCAGCAAATAGTTGGGCGGAGAAAAGCCAGGTATCCTCTCATCCCACCTATGTCCACTTCATAATAACTAAGGAAAATCACCATCTGATTTTAGTTACATTTGGCTAAGGAAGAGTCTCAAGAACCGTATGTAACGTATGCTTGAGTTAGGAGTTTGGTTTATTGCCTTAGAAAAAAAGTTATGCTCATAAGAGTTTCCAAATCAATACATCAAAGCGTATTTTTGATGGAATGTCAATGAACTATGACATGTGAACTTAAAGCATCCCAGTGACTACTTGCTTCACATAATTTTAGACCGTATTTTCCTTGCGTCATCGATAAATATTCAGAGAGTTTTCAGGTTTCCCGTCAATGCAATACTTTGTAATTATGTGTTAGTAACAAGACTTTTCAAATATATCCTTAAAAGGAAGGAATATACTTAAACATAAGGCCTGATCAAACTTTAGCACCAGCTCTGTTGACTTTTTTGGGAAATACCCCAATTTCACTTTTAGGGATGGCTACTTAGTCCATCTTGATTTAAATTGTTACCCACACTGAACACTGTGCCGCCTAGTAAAGTGCAATGGCAGCAGGATCTCAAAGATGCCCAGAAATCTATGAAAGTAGTAAATTATTAAGTCTATCAAAACACTGGCCCAAAGTCTTTTTTACCTAAATGGAAAAGTTGGTTCTAAAATTCACATGTAACTGCAAGGGACTTCAAATAACTAAAATAATATTAAAAAAGAACAAAACTGAAGGACTTCCCTATTTTAAAACTTATGGCAAAGCTACAGTGACTAATGTGTGGTACTATGCCGGGAGCCAATACTTAAGAGCAAGCTCACCTTGGAAACTTATCACTTAAGTCAAGTGCTTGGAAGGTTACTGCCCTAGGTGAAACGAACATCCTGACCGTTGGATTACCACACCTGCTCCTGGAATTCCCCACCCTC
>CAUYPK010086129.1:0-40152 GCA_963574355.1 Loris lydekkerianus | reverse complement strand
ATGTTTACATGGATGGAGCTGGAACATATTCTCCTTAGCAAAGTATCCCAGGAATGGAAGAAAAAGTATCCAATGTACTCAGCCCTACTATGAAGCTAAACTATAGCTTTCACATGAAGGCTATAACCCTACTATACCACAAGACTGTGGGGAAAGGACCAAGGTAGGGGAAGGAAGGGGGAAGATTTGGGTGGAGGGAGGGTAAGGGGTAGAGCCACACCTACAGTGCATCTTAGAATGGGTACAGGCGAACCTTACTAAATGCAGAATACAAATGTCTACATACAATAACTAAGAAAATGCTATGAATGCTACGTTGAACAGTTTGATGAGAATATTTCAGATTATATATGAAACCAGCACATTGTACCCCTTGATTGCACTAATGTATATGCCTATGATTTAACAATAAAAATAAATAAATAAAAAATAAAAGCAAAAATAGTAAGTGGAAAAAGCATACCGTCAATAACAGTATATAATCCCAAAATTTGTGAAAAAAGAAAGTTATACATGTATACATATACTCATCATATATGATGTTAGAGAAGGAAAAAGTTAGGAAGGATACATAAGCCACCAAAGTTTTAATAGCAGGGGTGAGGGGAGGAAAATTAAAGGCAAAGACAAAACTAGAAAGAGCCAAGGCAAAGTTTGTCATGTAAAACAAAACAAAGAGTTCAGGTTCCATGCCTATTTAAATACTTACCATCACCATCTAAAATCCATGTTATAAAATGATTATTTGCTTGGTACTGAATTACGGAAGTTATTTGATAAAGACAACCTTCAAAATGAAATGCATACTGCTTCAAGTCATTCTGTGGTAAGCCTTGTACGAAGTGCAACATGAAAATGGGAGAAGCTCTGTGGGGGAGAAAGACAAGAGAAACCAAATTCAATGCCATGTCTGGTTATATAAAAGATGGTCTGAAGTGAAAAAGTCACACACGCCACTTTCAAGGGTAACTGCACTAATTTTTCTTGAGCACCTCCAGATGTGTGCTTGAATTAGAAATGGAGAACTCTAACAAGTATGTAACACCAAACCCTTTTCTGAATGGCATCCCTGACAGTGGGAAGCCATCATGCAAGCAGGAGTCTAACACAAACCATTAAACAAAAATCGCTCTGTAAGCTGCAGTACTGCTTTGGCTTAAAGGGAAAAAATCCAGACCTTTAATAATTTTCTTTGGCATCAAGTGCTCAAATCAATTGCTCTTGTTAGGTAGGGTAGGTAATATGCAAAATAAAGCAACAAATCTAAGATATTCAAATAAACACTAATTTGGCCTATTTCAGTTAGTTAAAAAAGTACAGAGGTCTACCAAATTAAAATTACTTAGAAAATATTTAATTTTTTTTTTTTTTTTTTTTTGGAGACAGAGCCTCAAGCTGTCACTCTGGGTAGAGTGCCGTGGCATCATAACTCACAGCAACCTTCAACTCCTGGGCTCAAGCGATTCTCTTGCCTCTGCCTCTGCCTCCCAAGTAGCTGGGATTATAGGTGCCTGCTACAATGTCAGGCTTTTTTTTTTTTTTTGCAGTTTTTGGTCGGGGCTGGGTATGAATCTGCCACCTCTGGCATATGGGGCTGGTGTCCTACTCCTTTGAGACACAGGGGCCGCCTAATGCCTGGCTATTTTTTTGGTTGCAGCCGTCATTGTTGTTTGGCGGGCCGGGCTGGATTCGAACCCACCAGCTCAGGTGTACGTGGCTGGCACCTTAGCAGCTTGAGCCACAGGCGCCAAGCCAGAAAATATTTAATTTTTAATTAAGTAGAGAAGAAATACAACATGCTGGTCAATTTAGTATAAATTTGAAGACATCGATAATTTTCAAAATACATTTCATCATTACTGATCCAGAAATAGAACCCCCAAATAAGCTTCAAATAGCTTGAACAAAGCTCTTAGAATTTAAGAAAAATGTTGAATATCCCTTTTCCCTATATTTAAACAGCTGTCAAAACTTAGTTTATCAAAATTTATTCACGGAAATGAACTCAAATCAATGTCTAAAATGCAGATTATTCAGATTGACAAGGAATAACTTACAAATTACTTCTTGTCAATCATTTTGTTACAGAATAATCAAGTACTCAAAATTTACCTATAAGTAAAAGGTCCTACAAACCGTCTATAAAACTAAATCCTCCCATTTAAAAAAAATTACATGTATTTCATGGAATCTAAGATGTCACTGATTGTAAAACACAATGAAAACTTACTGCCAATTAACTATACCATATCAATGTCTGGATGTTTTCCCATTTCAGGTATGTTAAAATGTGAAGTGTATGTCTTTGAATCAATGATCCACAGCAAAACTTTAGATATAGTCTCATAGCTGTGTATGCAGGCTTTGCCTCCTGCCTGTCTTTGATTACTAATATTTAATGCCCTTGGTCTCATACAATACCTTTCAAGGTAACTTCTGAGGCTAGTTTTGAAAACAATCTCATTTGTTTCCTGTCTTTGAGTTTACACATGGAAAATGTTTTAGGACATGTATTAATATAATAAAATAATGCATGTACAACATTTTTATGACAATTTTTATCTTTTTTGTATGTTCCAGCCTTCGAAACAATTCTTTTGCAAATTAATAAAAGTAACACCTGCCAAAACCAAACCCACACTTGGCATACTTTCTTGGATATAGTAGACACTCAAACTCTAGCTAAATACAAGAAAATTCCCCTAGATAATAAGAAACGACTTGTCAGAAAGCTTCCAAAGCCTACTCTGAGATCCAGATGGGGTAGAAATTTGATTTTCTTATCCAGCAAAAAAGGGGCCAAGAACAGAGTAATTACATAAATTTAAAAACATCCTCTTAATACTACACAAACTTCTCTGTTATCCAGACCTGAGGTGGGGTGAAATGATGCAGAACAGAATTGGTTTCACTGTCATTTAACCCAAACAGAAGCAGAACTCTCAGAATGGTCTCTGTTCTACCCTCTATGAATCTTTGTTAAGTTCCAAATGCCTTAAATTCCAATTTTTTTCCTGCTATTATAACATTTTTAGGTTGGGATACACCTTATTATTGATGGCATAGTTAAATAAGCAGAATTTCTTTCATGGTGCATTTTAAAAATGGTGCCCTGGCTGGGCTGGTGTTCAGGGAGGGAAGTGAGCACCTCCCTGGTCTCCTACCTCCACAGTGTGAGACAACTGGCCAGGTGGTAAGCTGGTAGGAGGAGGCTGTTTATTATTTGGGATTGGGACTTGCTCCCAGGTTAAACTGGCATTCCCAGAACCTAGAGTTTTTGTGCTGGGTGGAGGCCAAGATAGTATTTACCATCATATGCCATAATCCATCCCTATTCCAGACCCTAAGTTGTCAGAAGTGCCTCTCAAAACCTGGAGCAGTTGAATTTAACAAGATGGTGCCAGTCCCACTTGGCCCAGCCTTTACCTGCTCAGAAGAAAGGCATTTCTCCTCTATTCTCTGCCCTGCTAGTTATTTTTGGAGAGCTCAAGGTAGAAAAGGGGTTTTAAGTGAAATGGAAGGCTCCCTATTGCTGCTGATTTTCCAGAGCTTTTAGAGGTAGAGGAGAGTGGTTAGCCCAGAAAAAAAAAGATGGTCAGATTGAAAACAAGGGAGGAGTTCACATTCTGGGTCAGTGGAGTGGTGCTTTTCAAGGAAGAAATAGTTAAAAATAAGCTTATAGTGGTCAGGAAGTCTGGGGAGGCACAGTGGGTAGGGTGAGGTGGGGGGGGGGGGGGGCTGCGGGGTAAAGCAGGGCAGAATCTCCAAGGAGAAAAGCAGGTCAGAAGGGGAAAAAAAGGTACAACCTGTAAACAATGGCATCTTGGAGTCAATCAAACAATATGCTCCCCCCATTCTTGTTCACTTTTCTTCTTGGCTCCTCTAGATTCTGGTGCCCCCAGATCACATCTTATCTCATTTCCAGCCTCTCCTGTGAGGGTAGAACTTTATCCCTAGGTTTCCTTCTCAGGCTTCTTCCTAGCCGAGATGCCTAGAGTGTCAGTCCTTTAAAGATGATGCTTACATTTGAGGAAACCAAGTTAGTTCCTGCTTCAACCACAGGAAAATCAAATGAAATGAATTAAATGGAACTGGAACCAAGAGTGAAGAGATTTCCAGCTAAGACACATGTGCACTCACCTAACATGGGGTTAAATGCCTTAATAATATAATCCTTATTATAAAGACTTAACCTCAGGAAAAGAAAATAGAAAAGGGAGAAAATGAGCACCAGGGAACTGTGCTAACCCCTGATACCCTGAGTTCCTGTCCCACAAAGAGCAACCACAGTCTTGGAGTAAAAAAAAAACCTGAAGTACAAGTTTTGATTTTCATCCCATCTAATGTAATAATTGTTATTTAAGAAAATGCAAGTTTAATAATGTGCATATATGGCTCGGCGCCAGTACCTCAGTGGTGACAGCGCCAGCCACAAACACCAAGGCTGGTGGATTCAAACCCGGCCTGGGCCAGCTAAACAACAATGATGACTGCAACAAAAAATAACTGGGCGTTGTGATAGTCTCAGCTACTTGAGATGCTGAGGCAAGAGAATCGCTTAAGCCCAAGAGTTTGAGGTTGCTGTGAGCTGTGATGCTACAGCACTCTACTGAAGGCAACATAGTGAAACTGTCTCAAAAAAAACCAAAACAAAACAATGTGCATATATGCATCTGAACTGTAATAATGTATGCTTTAGGCAGAAAAAGTTCTGCAGATGTAATGTTTAAAACTCATTACATTTTTGATATATTGTTTCAACTATTGCAGACTATGACAAAAATAAAACATACAAATAAAATCAGCTATAATTCAAATCATTTGAATTAGCTCCTATTATTTATAACAAGAAAATACATCTCTAGAAAAATTTAACTGTTCAACAAAGATTTACAGACCATTCGAATGGGTCAAAGATCTTATAAATACAGAATAAAGCATTTTCTGTCAAACAATGAACACTGAAATTAAACACAATTCTAACTATATCATTAGTATTCCACTCAAAATTTCAGAGGGAATCTCATCTATTTTTAAAAACGATAGCCTCAATAACACTGCATTAGACTTTAATAAATTCTATCAGCACAGAACAGAAATGTTTTACTTGTGGCAGTGGCTCACTCTGGGAGACTGAGGCAGGAGGACTGCCTGAGCTCAGGAGTTCAAGACCAGCCTGAGCAAAAGCAAGACTTCATCTCTATTAAAAATAAACATTAGTCAGGGCCTTGTGGCGGGCACCTGTAGTCCTAGCTACTCATGAGGCCAAGGCAGGAGGATCACGTGAGCCCAGGAGCTTGAGGTTGCTGTGAACCTAGGATAATGCCTAGGCACTCTACCCAGGGTGACAGAGTGAGACACGGTCTCCAAGAAAAACAGTTTTATTTCTCTTCCTACCACTCCTTTATCCTTTACATATAGTTATTTAATAAATTATTATTGGTCAAAAACAGTGGCCCATGCCTATAATCCCAGCACTTTCATAGGGCAAGGCAGAAGGATCACTTCATGCCAAGAGTTCAAGACTAGCCTGGGCTACACAATGAGACCCCCTTTCTCTATATTAAAAATTGGCAGCACCTGTGGTTCAGTGGGTAGGGTGCTGGCTGGTGGCGGGTTCAAACCCAGCCCCAGCCAAACTGCAACAAAAAAATAGCCGGGTGTTGTGGCAGGTGCCTATAGTCCCAGCTACTTGGGAGGATGAGGCAAGAGAATCACCTAAGCCTAGGAGTTGGAAGTTGCTGTGAGCAGTGTGACACCCATGGCAACAAAGACTCTGTCTCTACAAAAAAAAAAAAAAAAAAAAAAAAATATATATATATACACACACACACACACACACACACACACACACATACACACACACACACATATGCACCAAGTGTTGGCACATGGCTATAGTCTCAGCTACTTGAAAAGCTGAGGCAGGAAACTTGTCCAAGGCCTACGAGTTAAGAGTCTGCAGTGACCTACGATCACATCACTGTACCTCAGCCTGCGCAACAAAGTGAGACCATGTCTCTTTGAAAATAAAAGTCATTGTTGAAGGGGTTTGAATAAATGAGTTTTTCAAATGCCAACCTAAGATAATATATAACCATACTCCTAAAGGAGACTGTAGCAGTAACCTCTCAAGAGTTTGTGAAGCAAAATTAAATCTGATTTGAAGTTCTTGGTGCTCCAGGTCACCAGGATCTGAACATAATTCCTAAACAACCTACTTAAAGAAGAGCAATAAGGCATCATTTTATAATGAGGAGATATAAGAGATGTGGATTATCAGACACATGGTATCCAGGGAACCTTATTAGTTTTTGGAATGCTATATGATTTAATTACACATGGTATCATGATGGACCTAATTACTTTTAACTTAACCCCAAAGCTATATTAAATTTGTATCTAAATTCCATGAGATACCTCCAAATCAACTTATACGCATTTCAAAGTAAAAAGCCACAAAGGACTTATATAAAGATCTTGTCATTTAAAATTCAAATGAAATTTCACACACTAACTCAATTTACTTTTGAAGAATACAGGAAATGTCCAAGTAATAAATTCCAGCGCCTGTGGCTCAGTGAGTAGGGCGCCGGTCCCATATACCAAGGGTGGAGGGTTCAAACCCAGCCTTGGCCAAACTGCAATAAAAAGATAGCCAGGCGATGTGGCAAGCACCTGTAGCCCCAGCTACTCAGGAGGCTGAGGCAAGAGAATTGCCTAAATCTAAGAGCTGGAGGTTGCTGTGAGCTGTGACGCCATAGCACTCTACCATGGGTGAAAGTGAGACTCTGTCTCTAAAATAAATAAATAAATAAACAAACTGACATGCTATAACTGAAAACACATTTTTCCATTGAAAATTTGTTTTACCTAATGGATACATTTCCAAAACAGAGCATGAATCTTCAATGTAAGTAAAGAAACATTTGTATAATCAAAAAATATATGCTGAATGCAACCCATTAACAGATCAAACAAAATAACACTGACTTTATCTGCAGTGATAGGGCTTGAGGAAAAGAAGTGTAAAAAGTTGGATAAAATGATATATACCAAAAAGCCCCAAGCAGGTACATGGTCAAGAGCAAACCCCAATGCTCTGCTGTCAAATAATATTAAGGCCAGGGCTTGAAGAGGATTTTCAACACTCAGATCTCAAAACTTGGCAGCCCAGACAGATCAGACTTCTGGGTCAAGATCCTTCTCCTTCTTCCTGCTTTGCCCTCTTACTCAAATGCTATCAAATGAGAGTGAAGGACAAAAAGGGTCTCGTGACCAAAACCAGGGGTATCTGAGCTGCAGCCTACAAATTGCACATGCAGATTATTTGAGGACTCTTTTGTTTATCTATGATGCTGAATGTCACAAAAAGTATGCATGGACCTTTTTATTAACACATCAGCTTTCACTAGTGTTTTTACATTTAATGTGTGGCCGACAACTCTTATTCTTCTAATGTAAGGCAGAAAAGAAAAAAAAGTTGGACACCCCTATTTAAATCTAGCCAAAAGGACAACGAAAGGGAAAGGAGATCTAAGCAAACACTAAGTCAACACTTTCCAAAGACAGAAAGCCAAGGGAGCAGGGGCACGTCCACAGCAGGATAGCAGAGATGAGAGCACAGTGCTGCAGAGTGGGCATGCTGTGAGATGAGCTCATTTAGCCTATAGAATCCCTGAAAGACTCGCTATCTACAGGCAGATGTGGGATGTGTAGGTCAGGCTCAGGGCTAAAAACTGGGGTAGCAACTAAGCAGAGGTTCTCAACCTATGGGGTCACGACCCTTTTTATTTATTTATTTTTTTATTGTTAAATCATAGCTGTGTACATTAGTGCAATCAAGGGGTATGATGTGCTGGTTTCATATACAATCTGAAATATTCTCATTACACGACCCTTTTTTAACAATGAAAATATACTGTGGCATTAGGGAAGTTGAGAACCACTGGTAAAGTGTGTACGTAATAAAGAGCGCCTTTATGCACCAGGCCCAGAGAATAACCACTAAAGACTAGAAGGTCGGAGCAAAGGAATGAAAGGTAGAGGTTTCTAAGAAAAAAAGGGGGCGGGGATTCAAAAATGGTGAAGCATTTGAGTGTTGAAAATTTATTAGTAAGTGTTTAAAGAATTTGTAAAAAAACGCAGTGCATTACAAAAACAGCAAATGAGAACACAAGGCAAATAAAAAATTCTAGGAAGAATAAAAAAATGAACATTACCATGTATATTGCTTGGCTGGAGAGGAAATATGTATATTAACAACAATGCAAACACTGAATTCTGATTTAACCAAATATGTAATCACAGTGGAAAAATGGAGAAAGGCTAAACGGATGGGGGCCAGGTGTTTGTGTGAGAACCCTAGCCCTCAACTACCATGAAAGGAGAACAGGGTGTATCACAGCAGAATAAGCACCTCACTTTCAAAGGCCCACATAAATACCACCTTAACTTGAAGGTTTAAAGTAGATGCCTGGGAGTGGGGGTAAACCCACTGCCCTTTTTTCCTGTTAAAGTCTTTAGCACTGTTAGATTAACTAGGAATTCATTACTTCAATGAGAACAAACCTTTAGGAAAGATTCTGAGGGATTTCTGGCACATTCAAGGGCATCAGGGTTAATGTCACTGGTTCTTTGTTACACGAAATTAAACCTCTAAACGTTTCAGTAGAGTTAGACTGAAAATGAATGTTAAAGAGGATGTGTACATATGTAAGCAGATTAACAAGAAACACAAACTGGGTAAGATGGAACTGACCGATGAGTTTAAAGAGATGGGCTTCTGGTAACACTGGAAAAGGTACCTATATACTCGAGTATAAGCCGAGTTTTTTTTTTTTGGCACAAAATTTGTGCCGAAAAACCCAAACTCGGCACAAATTTTGTGCCAAAAAAACTCGGCTTATACTCGAGTATATGCGGTAATTCTAACCAACTTCTTCACTAAGGACAAACAGAAAAGCTGGCAAAATATAATGAAAATGTATCTCTTGAAGGGAAGCAGAAAGCTTATAAGATGATAAAGAATTTGGGCCGAGATCTGGGGGATGATGGAAATTTGGACAGATGAGCCTGTGGCAAGTCTTTTCAATTATCTTAGTTCTTGAAATTAGATGAAGAAAATCTCAGCCTTCTAATGACTGAGGAGACTTGACAGTGGACAGAAAATTAGATCCTTTTTTTTTTTTTTGAGACAGAGCCTCAAGCTGTTGCCTTAGGTACAGTGCCATGACATCACAGCTCACAGCAATCTCAAACTCTTGGGCTTAAGCAATTCTCTTGCCTCAGCCTCCCAAGTAGCTGGGATTACAGGCGCCCACCACAACATCCAGCTATTTTTTGGTTGTAGTTGTCATCGTTGTTTGGCAGGCCCAGGCTGGATTTGAGCTCATGAGCTCCGTTGTATATGGCTGGCGCCTTAGCTGCTTTAGCTACAGGCACCAAATGCAGAAAATTATATCCTTTAAGGAAGAAAAAAGTACAAAAAGGAAAGACACCAGGAAAGTGGGGCAAGACAATCAGCCCAGGTCAGTGTTTCCATGGCATTTCCCCCAGGACAGCCAGCTACTGGCCAAAGTTCCTGATACACTTGCAGCTGGCAATTCACAAATACATGTCTAATTCAAATTTCTGAAAGGTAAGTTGCTGTCATTATTTTCAATTCTACATATTAAAAAAAGTGTAAATTTGCCTTTATTTTATTCTAAAAATTGTAAGGCAATGTGAACTCACTTTTCCAATGCCATTTTTCTTATTTGTGATTTATCATTGCAACTGTTACACGGACCAAAATGGGCAGCATTAAGTGGGTGCCACTCAGGGATGATATTTGTAAAGGTGACCAAACTCTTCATACACCTTAAAAAAAAACAACACACAACAAAATAATTTGTTAAATGCATTCACATTTAAAGCAATGTCTAAAACAAAAGGTACTCCCCCTTCAATTACCTATTCAGATATTTTTATATTAATATATAATTTCCCCACATCATGTATTAATATAGAAATGTTCTTCCCTAAGCCTAGTAAAGAAGTTCTATTTACTATATGAAGACTCCCCACATTAATTACTTAGAGTTTTCACTATGATATGCAGTAAGAAACTGCTGAAGCCAGGGTTTCTCGACAGTGCTGCTGACACTTTGCACCAGATAATTCTTTGTTGTGAGCACTGTCCTGTGCACTGTAGAATGTTTAGCAGCATCCCTGGCTTGTACCCACCAGATGCCAGTAACAGCAACCAGTGTCTTCAGACACTGCCAAATGTCAGAGGCAAAATAGGCCCTAGTTAGAAACAATGTTCTACAGTTGCCAAATGTATTAAGAGCTCAATCCATTAATTCAAATCTGGCTACCATTATTGATAACCAAAAATGAAATAAGGCATTTTCAAATACACAAGGTCAGAAATTAAGTTCATGAACTCATCCTAGAAAAAGTGCTACATACGTGAACCTCACTGATGAATATCACTAAGGTCATCTTTGAAATCCTCCCTTTGGCCCATCTGGTGACCAATACTCAGCAATAAGACATATAGCACTTTTCCTAGGATGAGGTTGTGACCTTAATTGTCAGACTCTGTATAATGAAGAACACACAGAACTTAATCTTCTTGATCCTTAAAAAAATTACAGCATCAGTTGTGAAACAATTTTGTTTTTCACAGGTTATACATGTTCCAAGTTTGTCCTGTAGTCTGAATATCTGATAGGAAATGATACCTGGAGAGATGATTTTTCACCATGTACACTGAATCTCTACTGTATCCACAGAAATAGTTCTAATTAAAAGAGCAATTATGTATTACCAAAGATACCACTTCTTTTCTAAACAATAAGCAATATTAACAAATCCTAAGTGAGATAATCACCGGCTGTTAAAAATATTAATACATCAGTTCTCAATGAAGTTAACATTTTAAAAGCAAAGCAACATAAAAGTATCAGCAAATGCATTAAGTGTATTTCTCAAAGAGAATTGTTAGGTAAAGTCTTAGTCTATTGAAAGGGAGTTAGTCTCAGCAAGTAAGTGTTAAATGCTGCATATAATGCCTAACATTTCTGAGCAACTTACTCTGAGTAAGGCAAGCCATGGTGCTAGGCACTCATTTTCCAAACAACTCTAACAGGCAGCTGCTATTATTACCCCTATTTTACAGATGAGGAAACTGAAATACAGTACATCAGATGATAAATGACAGACTTGAGATCTGTATCCTGGGAGTCTGCATCCAAAGGACCATGTTTTTAACTGTCTTCAGAATAATATGGTCTGACAATTAAGTTTGTGAAGTCATCCTTTAAAAAGTGCTACATACCTCATTGCTGAGTATCACTATGGTCACCTTCAAAGTACTCCCCCTTGGGAAGCTGTGCACTGATGTCAGCACCTAGTCCACCCTTCAAAGCAATTTTGGAACTCCTTTTCTGGAATGGCCATCAGAACTTGATGCCCTGAATGTAATTAAAATGTGTTGTTTTTTTTTTCAATATTTCCTTTATCTAAGGGTAAAGAAAATAGTCATTGGGGGCCAGATAAGGTGAGTAGAGAGGGTATTCCAACAGAGTTATCTGTTAACTGGCTAAAAACTCCCTGCGACAGTACTGTGTGAGCTAATGCAAAATCTTGATGCAAAAGCCATGAGTTCCTGGCAAAAAGTTCAGGTTGTTTTTGTTTTTTTCATGCAGTGTTTTCATCTCTTTTAAATACTAAACTTGATTAACTGTCTATTCACTAGAAATTCATAATGAAAAAATCTCTCTAATAGTGCACATCAAAAAGATTAGCAACATCTTTTTTTTTTTTGAGACACAGTCTCACTTTCTTGCCCCCAGTAGAGTGCCATCACGTCAAAGCTCACAGCAACCTCAAACTCTTGGGCTCAAGCAATCCTCTTGCCTCAGTCTCCCAAGTAGCTAGGACTACAGGTGTCCACCACCACGTCTCTGTTTTTAGAGATGAGGTCTCGCTCTGCTTAGGCTGTCTCGAATTTGTGAGCTCAAGTGATGCACCAGCCTTGCCCCCCCCTCCCCCCAAAGTAATGGGATCACAGGCATGAGCCAATACGCATGAGGGCGTGAGCCCAGCAACATCATTTTGATTTTTGATTTGGAATGAGGGAATTTGGTCATGGAGAATTTTAGGAGGGTATTGGTATACCCATGTTTCATCACCAGCGACAACACAGCCTCAAACATCATCCTGCCTCTCTAAAAGATCTTGACAAACTTCAACTCTCCTTTGCTTTTTTGTTCATCGGTGAGCTGCTTTAGGACCATTTTTGTACATACCTTTCTCATGCCAGAATTTTCAGTTAAGATTTTCCTAATTGAGCTGGTCCAGTGCATTGGTGTTTAGAATTGACCACAACCAGTTACAGATTCCTTTGTTTCTTTTCCATTTCCACTGCTTCATTTGACTAGCCTTAAAAACAGATTTTTTTCTGTTTCTGTATTGATATTTACTTGGCCTGCTATGCCTCTCACAGCCAATGATTCTGACATACAATTTGATGAATTTTTGTAATGTCTTCATCAGTTCTGCTTGTTACTGGCTGTTCTGACCTCTCTTAATCAGCAATACTTTCTCCTCAGAAAAACATTTAATCCATTTATACACAGCTGTTTTCTTCATGGCATGATCCCCATAAACTTAAGACTAATGTGTGCCAGATTTCATTTCCACTCTTGCCAAGTTTAGTAAGAAATTTAATGTTTGTTCATTGCTCTAATTCAAGCTCTGACATTCTCGAAACATTAATGACCACCACCCAGCAAGACACTGCCACCTGTTGACATGAACACAGCTATATGACACTGACATACCAAGATTATGAAACATTACCAAGCTGTTCATTCAGTTCCATCAACATACATTCACAATGGCAAGTTCACAAACTTAACTGTCAGACCTCCTACTTCCTAAATCAAGCAGAAGCCCATGAACTGGCACTACCATAGAAACAAATGGATTTGCTGAACTATTTCCTTTAGGGTAAGTGGAAATAAGTTTTTAAGTTATGACATATTGAAACATATTTAATAAAAAGTCACTGGCCTTCTATTATGTTTTCACGGATCATCTCCCTAACTAACTAGTCTGAATATGGCCAGGAAATTCTATTTCTAGTGCCTGGGTGAGTTTCTGGCACACAGAATATACTCCATGAAAAACTGTCAAACAACTAAGATACAGATTGTAAAAAAAGCTAAAATTAAGCTGATTTCCATCATCAAAATTATTTATATTATTTAAAACCTAGGTAGTGATTAGGGAACACACACAGTGCATAAGAAAGTCTTAACTGCCACTCACTAGTCTGCCACCTAGGGCACTGAACCCTTTCAAGATTCAGAGCTTCTATTTGTCAAATGAGTATACCAGTATCTTCCACACTGAGTTACTATTAGAAGAAAACCAGATAATTTATATAAAGCAATAACAGAAGGCCTGGAAACAGACATTTTTTTCTATATTTACTTGTTTACACTAAATTATTTAAGTTCTATGTAAATAGTAAAATGTTAATTTTCACCCTAGTCAAGTAGTTTTATCGGGTTAAAAAAAAAAAAAAAAAAACCCAAATACTTTGTTACTTGTATTCCCTAGAGCATTCTCTCAGAGTGAACTCCTTGATTGTTCCCTAAATTCCTATTTAGATAATAAATAGCTAAGTAAGATTCTTCTCTTACATTTTCCATTAGTAACTCTGATAGACTCTAAGCTTTCTAACTTACTAGTAGGTGAGTTAAAGAAAAGAAGAAAAGAGTTATATCTATTGTAATTAGTTGAATAAATGTTTGACAGTGCCAGTTTGGTAATCTTTTAACTGCCAGACAACACTTTCTCAGATATGGACAAGGGAGGGGATCATATCTGACAAAAGCTTGCCTTCCCTGACTCTACTGAAACCTCATTCCTCCCCTTACAAGGGTAAACATCCCTTATATGAAAGGTCTGGGACCAGAAGTGTTTTCAAATATCGGCATATATGGAATGAGATATCCTGGAGATGGGACCCAAGTCTAAACATGAAATTCATGTATGTTTCAATTGTGGCTTCCCTAGTCCTCACCAAGTGACATGAGGGAATGAGAAAGGGGGGCTGAGACAGCTGACATGGAGGAGAATTTTGGTGGTGGTTGGTCTTTCGTGGAACTAAGGGAAGGATGCGGAAACTGACATTACCTCTGAGAATAACTGTCAGACTTTAAGCACCAAAAAAGCAATTACTATGATGTTAAAAACTAAATTATACAAACAGAAACTCTAGTCTCTAATAGAGGAATAAACAAAACACATACAGTTTCAGGGAAGAGCAAATCCAGAGAGGAATGCTATTCTCATTTGTCCCCACTTCTCACTAAAGAAAATTTAAAGAAAACTCCTACTAGCCAGCTATCAAACGTTTTTGACCCTTCCCATTTAAAGAAGCAAACAAACTGCAGTTTCTTGTACCCAAATTTCTTCTTTTAACCTCAGTGGTGAAGAAACTTCTGGATGTGTAGAAAATTTTATTAAAGGTAGAAGAAACCAGAGAGAGAGCACTGGCACAAGTGGATACAAGTTTTATTTAAATTATATTATTTAAAACCATCTTCAATATAATGAATCCACCTAAAAAAAATTTTTAAAAACTAACCTGTTTTGATAGCGGTGTCCACACTGTGAACATTCGAAGTCCCAAGAAAAAGAATACAGGAAGAGCTTTTCAATGTGGGGCTCTATTTTTAAGAGCAAGGGAAATGCAAACACAGGGCTTTCCATATCACCTTCAAAAAGAAAAGGAAAAATTATTGCTCATAATTAATAACTGCAAAAAGTAAACCAAAATTAAGTGTTGTCTTTTCTCACTATATTTATAGTATGAATATACGTGAAAATAGTATTACAGGGTAAGTCATTCATAGTTGGGTGGAAGGGTTGGTTACAAATTTTTCAAAAATATCCAGCACAAAAATTTAATTATTACTTTAGTCTCTTTCATTTTTCTTGGCAGACATTTATGAAAACCTCTTAAGACAAAAAACAAAAAAGACCCAAACTATCTTCTCAGATTTTTCAAGCTTTTCACAGGAAAAAACTCCTCAGAACTATTGTAGCCTGAGAGTATATTGAAATAAAATTATGTGAACAGTTTGCTAGAAAGTCTAAAACAAAAAAAAATCTGGTGAAAATACTGTAAAATAATATCAGAATTGGACAAAAATCATTAAAACACCACTTCTATTTCAGGCCTCTTGCTCTACATGTGGAGAGTGTGACTCAGGGGTTAAAGGACAAGTCTCCAATCTGTAGATTATTCATCAACTACTCTTCTTAAACTTTCAGTCTAACCCTGTCTGTTAGCAATTATGCTCCAACAACTTTAAGACTAGAGAAGATAGGAATTTTGTTGCCATTAAATGGGGGAATGGCTTCCAGATTTGAGATCAGTGAGTTAAACAGGAGGATTTATGTTGTTATATTCATTCTGCAACTGACTTATGCTGCCTTACAGATTTCATCCCAGAGAGACTCCAGCTCTTCCATTCCCCTCACCCCTTGCTCCTAACCCCAGACAGAGCTTCACTTTGATGGTCCAATTCTCTCCCCTGGAACTATAGATGCCTGGAATATGGCCAGGAACAGACACCCCAGCAGGATCACAAGGAAGACAGTAAGCGTTACCGCCTAAGCTTATTCTATAAACATCAGTAGTTACAAAGGCTATTTTAACAGTCATCTCTGTGGTATAGTTCTGCTGCTATTTGTGTACAAAAACATAAAATGAAAACAAAATTGTTTTTTATAAATAGAAATACAAATCAATCCCCTAGAAATAAAAACATCCAACACCATATGCATAAATAGTACGCAGTACAGCACAAGTCTATACTAGTCATCAGCCTTTAAAAGCTTACTCTCTTGTAACTAAATGTTAAATTAGAAAAGCAAAACAATTTACATTTCACAACATAAAATCTTCAAGTCTAAAATCAGGTTAAGCTCAAAACACATTGCTAAATAAATTAAATGACTACAGACCATTATAGGTAATTTATATAGCTCCTAAATCATTTCTTTTTTGATTACAAATTCTACAAATATTAAGTATAAAGCATCTTACTAAAGAATATATAATAACAATCCCTAATTTCAATTTTGGTAACCTCCTAAATTATTTAAGTGGTCTCTTAGCTTCTAGACTCTCAACTTCAATTCCCCATCCCAAGCTAACTTGCATATGTCCCCCAAATACCTTCATTCGTCATGATGTAAACATTTCATTGACTCTTTGCTGAGTAGCTATTCAACTTTTTTCTTCTGCTAATTGCTCATTAATATCTTTGGGCCACTTTTTCTTTTCTTTCTTTTTTTTTTTTTTTTTGTAGAGACAGTCTCACTTTATTGCCCTTGGTAGAGTGCCGTGATGTCACAGCTCACAGCAACCTCCAACTCCTGGGCTTAGGCTATTCTCTTGCCTCAGCCTCCCAAGTAGCTGGGACTACAGGTGTCCGCCACAACTACTTTTTTGTTGCAGTTTGGCCAGGGACGGGTTTGAACCCACCACCCTCAGTATATGGGGCCAGCACCCTACCCACTGAGCAACAGGCGCCTCACTGGGCCACTTTTTCTATCTTATCTTATGTTATTTGTCTTTTGTGTGTATTTTTTTTTTTTTTTTTTTTTTTTGCAGTTCTTGGCCGGGGCTAGGTTTGAACCCGCCACCTACGGCATATAGGGCCGGCAAATAGGACCAGCAACCTACCCTTTTGAGCCACAGGTACCACCCTCTCTTCTTTTTTTTTTAGACAGTCTCACTGTATCGCCCTGGGTAGAGTGCTATGGCGTCACAGCTCACAGCAACCTCAAACTCTTGGGCTCAAGTGATTCTCTTGCCTCAGCCTCCTGAGCAGCTGGGACTACAGGCGCCCGCCACAACACCTGGCTATTTTTTCTTGCAGCTGTCATTGCTGTTTAGCAGGCCTGGGCCAGGCTTGAACCCACCAGCCTCAGTGTATGTGGTTGGCACCCTATTCACTGAGCTACAGGTGCCAAGCCAAGTCTTTTTTGTTTGTTTGTTTTTAAAGTTTTCTGCTTCCTTTTTTCTTTTGCAAGTTGAAAATGGCTAATTTTTCATTTTTTTTGTTTGGGATTCATTGAGCACATATAAGAGTTCTTTATAACACATTGCAGATATTATTAACTTTGTTCAATCTCTAACCAAAGGCTTTAAACTTTAATGGAATTATGACCAATCTTTTCTTTATCTTACTTAAGAAAATTTTCCCCATTCTAAAGTGATAACAATATTCAACTACATTTTCTTCTAATGTTTTATAACTCTGCTTTTCACAGTTAGTTCTTTTTTTTTTTTTTTTTTTTTTAGAGTTTCAATCGGATGGCGAGGCTAGAGTGCTATGGAATTAGACTAGATCACAGTCTCAAATTCTTGGGTACAAGTCATCTTTCTGTCTCAGCCTCCCAACTAGCTGGGATTACAGGTACCTGCCCCAATACTCTGACTAATTATTCTATTTTTATTTATTTATTTTTATTTTTTTTGTAGAGACAGAGTTTTACTTTATTGCCCACGGTAGAGTGCCATGGTGGCATCACAGCTCACAGCAAACTCCAACTCCTGGGCTTAGGCAATTCTCTTGCCTCAGCCCAAGTAGCTGAGACTACAGGCACCCACCACAACGCCCGGCTATTAATTATCCTATTTTTAATAGAGATGGGATTTCACTCTTACTCAGGCTGGACTTGAACTCCTGAGCTTAAGGGATTCCCCTGCCTTGGTCTTCCAGAGCGCTAGGATTACAGGTATGAGCCACCACATCAGGTCCACATTTAGATCTTTAAATATGCTGAAGTTTCTTTCTGAATATGCTGTGAAACAAGTATCCAACTTTCCTTGTGGATCAGGAGCCCACTGAACCAGCAACATTTACTGGACAGCCTCGTATCTACATAACCACTTCTGTCACAGTATAAAGTAACCACAGAGGGAGGCTTCTGATCTAGACTCATCTGCCTATTCTTATACCAGCACACAATACTCAGAAAGTAAATTAGTCTTCAGAGTTACATAAATAAGAAGAAACCATACCAATATTAGCTTTTGTTTTTTTTAAAAAAGTACAAACATTGAAGGGAAAGAAAATACCAAATTCAAGATAGTAGTTCCCTTTAAGGGGAGATAAAGAAGAATTGGGAAAGAGCACAAAAGGGGCTTCTGTTGAATTTGTAATGTTTTATTTCTTAAATTACAGGGAGGGACAGCAAAGATAGCTCACAATGTATTTTTAAAAAACAATAAATGATAAACAAGCTAAACCTAAAAGTTTAATCGACATTCAGGGTCAGTGTAGATCCTACTTTCACATCTTTAGTATTTTAAAATAAAGACTAACATTCAGAATGACAACACATTGATGGGTAAGACTTTGAAGTGCTCTCTGGGGGCAAAGATTAGATTTCATTAGTAAAGAACTTCAGCTCTAACATAGCACCTATCACTGCAGAATGGGTAGTACCAACAAGAGAAGATTCCTACTGTACTGTATGCTTTGCTCAATTATTATGATCACAGAAAAATAATTTAAAAATTTCCTCTATGGTGGAGCCTCCATGTAACTGTGTTTCAAATATAATTATCAGGTGATTTGGAAGACAAATCATTCTTTAATGCATGATCAATATCCAGTGACAGAGGGAGATGCTGTTTCAAAAAATAAAAAGGGACCCTGAGCAAAAATACACTAGGGAGCCTGAGTGAAACATTTTAGGCTTCTCTATAAGAAGACTCTAAGAGAAGACATGGAAACCCCTCCAGCTATCCCCTACAGATCTTATGGAAAAGTATCCTTTGAAATGAGTATTCATCCAACAGGTTAAGTGGTTGGAGTTGAGAAAAGGGTTGACTACAAAGGGGTGTGGTGAAAATCTTCAAGCTGATACAACTTCCTGTACTTGATTGTGGTGACGGTAACACACTACATACCTTTTTTTTTTGGAGACAGAGTCTCACTATGTCACCTGGGGTGGAGTGCCATGGCGTCACAGCTCACAGCAACCTCAAACTCCTGGGCTCTAGCGATTCTCTTGCCTCAGCCTCCCAAGCAGTTGGGACCACAGGCACCCGCCACAATGCCCGGCCATTTTTTGGTTGGGGTTGTCATTGTTGTTTGGCAGGCCCAGGCTGGATTCGAACCCGCCAGCTCCAGTGTATGTGGCTGGGGCCCTAAGGCCCTACAGGAGCCGAGCCAACTACATACATTTTTAAAAGGCTTTTACTGCATATAAATTATACTATGATAAAGAAAATTCATTACAGCCGAAATCCCACAGATGATAAATTAGAACAGTTCTTTAGACCTACAGAAGGCAATGCCAGAGATTTGGAACATGGAAAATCAGACTATTATAAGAATAGAGAAATCCTAGCACTCTAGGAGAACAAGGCTGGAGACACCCTGAGCTTAGGAGCAAAAGATTTGGTCTCTACTAAAAACAGAAAAACTAGCCAGGGTTTGTGGCACATGCCTGTAGTCCCAGGCTAAGGTGGGAGGCTGAGGCAAGAGGATGTGAGGCTGCTGTGAGGTATGATGCCATGGCATTCTATCCAGGGTGACAGGCGGAGACTCTGTTTCAAAAAAAAAAAAAAACAGAACAGAGTAAATTATAGATGTAAGAGTCAATGAAAAATGAAGTAAATGTACATTATACATCAATTTTTTAAAATATGAAAAAAAAAGTAGAAAACCAACAGAACCCTAGGACAAAGAAGTTGGTCATATACAAAACACTGGTACCAGATATGTTATCTGGATCTAATGCAAAAAATGCCACCCACTGAGAGAAAAACCAACAGATACTGATATTTAATGTAATTACTACTAGGTAGCATCATATATTCTGCTTCTACAACAAGCAGAATTGTAAGAATAAATGGGAAATAAAAAGATACCCCTCTCAAAAAAATAAAATAAAATAAAATAAAATCACCTACAGTTTGTTTTGTAATAACTAAAAAAATTTAGAAAGATCTGAATGGAGACTCTGATCTCCGTTTCACTCTGCCCTCCCCTGGCCAAAAACTAATTCAGAGGACAAAGCAGGTCTTATGCTTCCTTTTCTTTTTTTAGTCTACTTGCTTTGCTTTGAGAAATCTTAAGCCTCTTTTTTTTTTTTTAAGAGACAGAGTCTCAGTTGGTGCCCTCAGTAGAGTGTTGTAGCTTCACAGCTCACAGCAACCTCCAGCTCTTGGGCTTAGGTGATTCTCTTGCCTCAGCCTCCCAAGTAGCTGGGACTACAGGTGCCCACCACAATGCCCAGCTATTTTTTGTTGCTGTTTGGCCGGGGCCAGGTTTGAACCCACCACCCTCGGTATATGGGGACAATGCCCTACTCACTGAGCCACAGGCACTGCCCATAATTTTTTTTTTTTTTTTTGCAGTTTTTTTTGGGGGGCTGGGGTTGGGTTTGAACTCACCACCTCTGGCATATGGGGCCGGTGCCCTACTCCTTTTAGCCACAGGTGCTGCCCATCTTATGCCTCTTTTAAAGGTGAGAAAAAAACATACAAGGATATCCACTATCACTACTATTCATCATCGTTCTGGAAGTTCTAGCCAATGCTATCATGCAAGAGAAGGCTATGAAAGGCATCCAAATGGGAGCAGAGGAGGTCAAAGTCTCACTCTTTGCTTATAGTCTTAAACTTAGAAAACTCCAGAGATTCAACCACAAGACTCCTGGAAGAGATCAAGAAATACAGTAATGTCATATACCAATAACAGTCCAGTTGAGAAGCAAATCAAGGACACAGTACCCTTCACAGTAGCTTCAAGCAAAATAAAATACCTGGGAATTTATCTAACAAAGGACATGAAGGATCTCTACAAAGAGAATTATGAAACCCTAAGAAAAGAAATAGCAGAAGGCATTAACAAATGGAAGAATAACCATGCTCTTGGCTGGAAAGAATCAACATTGTTAAAATGTCTGTATTACTCAAAGCAACGTACAGATTTAATGCAATCCCATTAAAATACAAACATACTTTGAAGAATGTGAAAGAATAGTTCTTCATTTTCTAAGGAACCAGAAAAAAACCCACACAGCCAAAGCAATTCTTAGTAATAAAAACAAAGCCAGAAGCATCACTCTATCAGACTTCAGGATATATTACAAGTTCATAGTGATTAAAAGCATAGTATTGGCACAAAAATAGAGACATAGACATATGGAACAGAATAGAAAACCAAGAGATGAAACCAACCTATTATCACCACCGCATCTTTGACAAACCAAACAAAAGCATAAATGGGGAAAAGAATCCCTAGTCAATAAATGGTAATGGGAGAAATGGATAACCACATCTAAAAGACTGAAAGGTAGGGTGGTGCCTGTGGCTCAAAGGAGTAGGGCGCCAGCCCCGTATACCAGAGGTGGTGGGTTCAAACCCAGCCCTGGCCAAAAACTGCAAGAAAAAAAATAAATAAATAAAAGACTGAAAGGTAGACTCATACCTTTCACCACTTGCAAAAATTGATTCACTATTGATAAAATATTTAAATCTAAGTACATAAAATTACAAAAATCCTAGAAGAAAGTGTGGGAAAAACTCTTGGTGATATCGGCCTAGGGAAAGATTTTATGAAGCAGACTTTACTGACAATCACAGTAACAACAACAAAAAAAATAAATGGGACTCAATTAAGCTAAAAAGCTTCTTCAAAGATTAGGACACAACAATTAAAGTAGACAGACAACCTTCACAATGGGAAAAGATATTGACAACCTTCACAATGGGAAAAGATATTTGCATGTTACAAATCTGACAAAGGGTTAATAACTAGAATCTATAAGAACTCAAATGAATCAACAAAAAAGGAATAAACAATCCCATCTATAGCTGGGCAAGAGACATGAACAGAACTTTCTCTGAACAAGATAGATGAATGGCCAACAAACAAATATAAAATGTTCATCATCCCTAATTATCAGAACAAGGCAGATCAAAACCACCCTAACATATCACCTATCCCCAGTGAGAATAATTAGCCCACATCACAAAGTCCCAAAGCTGCAGATGCTGGCACAAACATGGAGAGAAGGGGACACTTACACACTGCTGGTGGGACTACAAACTAATACAGCCTCTTTGGAAAGAAGTATGGAGAATTCTCAAAGAAATCTCAAATTAGACCTCCTATTTGACCCTGCAATCCCACTACTAGGCATTTACCCAGAAGAAAACACATTGGTATTTTATCACAAGGACATTTGCACTAGATTATTGCAATTCAATTTACAATTAACAAGATGTGGAGTCAGTGCCCACCAACCCACTAATGGATTAATAAACTGTGGTATACATATACTGTGGAATACTGCTCAGCCATAAAAAAAGATGGGAGATTTTAAATCTTTTGTATTAACCTGGATAGAACTGGAGAATATTCTCCTTAGTAAATATTATAAGAATGTAAAAGTCAAGTATCCAATGTACTCAATGCTAATATAAAGCTAGCAGATGAATTAATATATGCCCACACAAGAGAAAAACACAATTAAGAGAAAAATTCAATTTAATTCAAGTGGGGAGAGGGGTAAAAGGGAGACGATTGGTGTGCTATTACCTAATAAGCACAATGTAAGGGTATGACACACCTCCTGGGTGAGGAGTACATACCTAATAAGCGCAAACATTGTAACCTAATTGTTTATACCCTCATATTAATCTGAAACAAAAAAAAAATTAAAGGCGAGAAAGCTTTCCCAAAAGGTCATCAGTATATTTCTCCTAGTGTCCCATTGGCCAAAACTGTACCACACACTCATTCCTAAACCAATTACTCAAAGGGGTAGTAAAATTACTATGGTTGATTTAGGTCATAGATTTTCAACCCTGTCCAAACATGGGAATCATGTGGGGGCTTCTAAAAATTACTGATTACCTGAGCCTCATCACTGAGATTCTGATTTAATTGGCCTGGTATTATTCCCTAGCACTGGCATTTACTTCTAAATTCGTTTTTGTTTTTTTTTTAATTTTTTTTTTTTCCCCACCAATCACCCTCCCTCTGCCCACCTCCCACTTCCCTCCCCTCCCTTTCCCCCTATTCTTAGGTTATAACTGGGTTATAGCTTTCATATGAAAGCCATAAATTAGTTTCATAGTTTACTTCTAAATTCTATAGGCGCTTTTTAATGCACAGCATAAGGATGAAAATGTTCCATTAATTTTCTGGGACAAGTACTGGGGAATGATGTCCCTCCTCCATATTCTGGTTCAGAGAATTGCACCCACTCTCAGAAGCTATAACACCAGTCTCCATATTTATATGAAACAGCTCTGCCCAACAATGATTTTACCAGTGGCGGATTCCTAAGTCAAACTACCAGAGATTCTGTCTCCCAAGAAAATGCTCATCCAAAGTAATAAAACAATATATTTTCTTATGATGTACATACTTCTATATGGTAGATGAGTAATAGTTAAGTTACACCAATTACTTACCTAATGTGCATCTAAGCTGGGGCTGAAGTCTACTAAAAATTTCATCTCTGACTTCATTCAGACAGGTCTTTATTTCTGCATATGTTTCTGAATTAAGCGTTTTACAATCTCCATCTAAATAAAATATACATTATCAATTCATCACCAATGTACATCTTTCCACAGAAAATAGAAACATTAACAAGAATGAAAGTTCATTAGTAAGTTTTGCAAAGAGACAAAAAACAAAGAATTTCCTTAATTCTTCTTCCTCTGTTTTATCATATATTCCCTTAATATTATCAGCACAAAATTATTAGTACTTATTGCCTGGGTAAAATCTTAGTGAAAGCCTTTCTCATCCAAATAATCACAGTCTTAAGTAAAATAACTAACCTTTCAGATATTGTCCATCTCTGAAACAGCTGAAGTTACCTCTTTATGTGCAATTATTATTTATCCTAGAAACAGAATCTAATCACTTATTCTATTTTGTATATAATAAGCCCATATAATTTTGGGCTTAACTAGGTAACAGAACACATACATTTATGAGGAGTCTATTTCTTTTTTTTTTTTTTTTTTTTTTTTTGAGACAGAGTCTTACTATGTTGCCCTGGGTAGAGTGCTGTAGCATCACAGCTCACAGCAACCTCAAACTCTTGGCCTTAAGCGATTCTCTTGCCTCCTCAGCCTCCCATGTAGCTGGAACTACAGGCACCTGCCACAATGCCCAGCTATTTTTGTGTTGCAGTTGTCATTGTTGTTTAGCTGGCCCTGGCCAGGTTTGAACCCACCAGCCTCCATGCATGTGACCGGCGCCCTAAGCACTGTGCTACAGGCACCGAACTATGACGAGTCTTAATATTATGATTCTTTCCCGAAGTATTATTTAGCATTTGCCCTCCTAGGTATTTTCTGACCGGTGTAAATGGATCTTCAGTGGCATCACAGTGTTTATTTAATTCTGCATCTTGTTTTGTCCACACATATTTGCCTCATTAGAAACTTTGCAGGCTATAACATGTGACTGAAACAGTCCTATTAATTGTCCCCTCATTGCTGTACATTTGTTTCTTTTTTCCCTAGTATAAATGCCAATGTGATAAGCATTTTTGGGCACATACGTATCCACCATATTTTTGATCACTTCTTTAGAGTTAAAAGTCCTCAAAATAAAATTATCATGACAAGAAACTTTCCAACATTAATAAAATTATTTTGAATAAAAGCCTCCATAGTCATCTGACTCGTTACTCTCAAGCTATAAATGAATCTTTTCACTCACATATCTTGCAAATAATTCATACAGCCTGATCACATGCTACTTGCATATTTCACTAGGGAAAATATCTGTATTCTCCTACAATATGAAATAAGCATTAACCAGAATTTTTGTTAGTTAACTATGCTAAAAAAGAAAATCTGCAATGCATAGTAATGCAGCTGAAACAAATACAATTAACCAGATTATAAAAACTACAACTATTCTTTAAAAAAATGAGTTAAAAATATAAAATTAAAATTAATTCTAATATTGAACTGTTGCTCTACTGTATTAGTCAACTAAACAACTATCACCTACTCAGCACGGGGGTTCCTGTAATTATAGAAAATAGAAACAGAAACATCAAAGGCAAAAATGTTTGAGAAATCAAAATCAACTTGCAAAAAGCTACAAATGATTAACACGTTTTTTAAAAATCCAGTCTCAAAGAACCCAAATTTAAGCAAATTATTTCCTATCTAACAAAAACAAATGTTTATGCCCAACAAGGTTAGAATGCTGAGATATATTTTTCTAAACAATGAAAATAGAATTATATATTGGTATAATCCTTCTGAAAAGCCACTGTTTGAGAACCTTAATATTCCTACTTAATATTCCCACTGGGATGTTAATCAACAATGGATTCAAAAGATATATGAATATCTGCCCTGGTGTTAATTCATAATAGCAAAACTTGTTCCTGAATAGTCAACAATGGGGAAGCAACATATAAAATCCACATAAAAGATAGCATGACCAAAGTCATACTTTTTAGACATTAATTTTTTGTTTGTTTGTTTGTTTGTTTGTTTTGAGACAGAGGCCTCAAGCTGTCACCCTGAGTAGAATGCTATAGTATCATAGCTCACAGCAACCTCCAACTCCTGGGCTCAAGCGAGTCTCCTGCCTCCGCCTCCCAAGTAGCTGGGACTACAGGTGCCCACCACAACACCTGGCTATTTTTTGATTGCAGCCATCATTGTTATTTGGCAGGCCCATGCTGGATTTGAACCCACCAGCTCAGGTGTATGTGGCTGGCACCTTAGTTGCTTAAGCCACAGGCGCCGAGCCACTTTTTTACACATTAATTAGTAAGAGAATACCTACAATATCAAGTGAAGAAAGCTTGGTATGTCATGTCTGTCAAAAAAATATATGCACAAGATCAGAAAGAAAAATACCAAGATACTTCAAAATAAGTTGAATAAAGTTGAAGATTCTTGCCCTACCAGATTCTAAGACTTAAAAAGCCATGCTAATTTAAACAGTGTGGGTGCAGGGATAGACAAAAAGTGACCAAGAGAACAAAACAGAGTTAAAGAACAGCGGCACACACATATGGAATGTTAATACATATATGACAAAGAAAGCATGGCAGATTGAGGGAAAAAAGTAGAGCCAGAAGAACAGGCTATTCAAATGGAAAAAAAAAAAAAAAAAAAAAAGAAATGGATTCTAACCTCATACCATACATAAATATTAATTCCAGCTGAACTAAAAATTTCAACGTCAATAGCAAAAATGGCAAAAAATAACCAATTGTCCACTTACAGGTGAATGAATAAACTGTTATATTTACCAAATAGAAGTATTACACAGCAATGAAAATGAAGCAAAGCAGCTCTATAGACACATCTTTACAAAAAGAAAAACAGTGGACCCAGGCATATTGCATGACATCCTTCTTATAAAGTTCAAAACAAAGTATATGAGGCAATACAGTAGTCCCTCCTTATGTGTAGTTTTGCTTCCTATGTTTTCAGTTACTTGACTAGAAGACGGTCTAAAAACATTACATGGAAAATTCCACAAATAACTCATAAATTTCAAATTTCATGCCATTCTTAGTATGTTAGAATCTTGTACCCTCCAGCTCTGTCCCCACCCCCTGCAAGTGAATCCTGCCTTTGTCCCGAGTACTCATGCTATCTACACTCCCTGCCCATGAGTCACCTAGTAGCCACCTAGATTATCAGATTGACTGCGGTGGCACTGTAGTGCTTGTGTTCAAGTCATTATTTGATTTAATAATAGCCCCAAAGGGCAAGAGTAGAGATGCTAGCAATTGAAATATGACAAAGAGAAGCCATAGAGGGCTTCCTTTAAGTGAAAGTTACTGACCTAGTAAGAAAGAAAAAATTAATATGCTGAGGTTGCTAAGGTCTCTAAGACAACCCATCTCTGATCAGTGAAACTATGAAGTAGAAAAAAAAATTCACACTAGTTTTGCTGTCACACCTCAATCTACAAAAGTTATAGCTACATCGTATGGTAAGTGCTTAGTTAAGATAAAAAAGGCAATAAAATTTGTGGGTGGAGGACATGATCAACATGTTCCAATTGATGGCAACATGCTGAGCCAGATTAATTTAATACTAACTAAACTTGATTGATCAGTATGTTTGTATAGGAAAAAATGGTGTATATATAGGGTTAAGTACTATCTGTCCCACCCATATCTGCAAAGGATACCTTCCAAGATGTCAATGGGTTCTTGTAACATCAGATAGTTACAAGAACTATCAAAAGTTACATAGTGAATCCTATATACACTATGTTTTTTCCTATGGATATATACTGGTGATCTGGTTTAACTTACAAATTAGGCATAATTACTGTGATGAGAGATTTGGGGGGAGGGGAGAATTATAGTGATTTTATTTGCTTCTTCATTCTGCTTTTCAGTAGTTTAGAAATTTAAAATTTTATTTTGATGGAGTCTATGATGGCCACTATTATCCTGACAAGCAAAGACACAACCATAGCCTCTTCTTTAGTTTTTGAAAATGACTAGCTTCTGGGCAGTTGTGAGAATGTAACTGGTATCATTTCAACTTTCATACTGTCCTTGAGTTCCTTGCTCCCAAATCTCTGTATAAAACAGACGCTACAGATGACATGTTTCCCACATGCAGTGAGACAACTGCAACAATAACATCTTTAAGAATTAAAGAGAAATAAAATATTAGTGCAAACCTTTAACTCCATCCAAATGATTGGCATACAAAAGCTTATTTGCTTGATTATATTTTGTGAACAGCTGCCAGAATACAGAGTCCTCCTTAGAGCACAATTGAGTCACAGTGTTCTTTAATCCTTCCAAGTGCACCAAAGCTGACAGGATACAGTCTAACCAACAGAGAGCATAAGCATTTTTCCACTGGACACATAAAGCTTGGTGAAATGATGTACGTTTGCTCTCCAATGCCATTTCCAGTTCAGATGTGCATCCTTCGTTTTGAGGGGAAGTCCCCACAGTTCCAGAGACATCAACTGTAGTAGGATCTTTTTCAGTAGCTGAGTCAACAATATCAGCTTCCAAAATATCATTCTGCTCCAAGGAATCAGCTGTCTTAATTGAATTTGATGAGGTTTCATCATATACTTCTCCATTATGTTCGCTGTTCAAAATATGTTCACCATCAATAACAATATGATTTCTAGTCTTTTTGGAATTTGCTAAAAGAAATGAGTCTTTACAGTTGGCTTCCAAGATCTTTCTTTTTTGAGGCTTACTTGGAGTATGACATTCTTCTGAATCAGGAGAAATTAGTTTACTAAGTGATTTAGAGCCCAAAGGATAGATGCACTAGAAAGAAAAAAATAAAATAACTACTACAAATATTCATATAAGTTCAAGTTTTACTCTACAGTTTCTATGTCATTAACATGTGTAAGATATCAGCATTAATTTGACAGGGGGTAAAAATCTGAACTACAAACACAACTATTGAATACAAAATTTGGCCCTCCTAAAGAACAATTTTTCCTAGTTAATTTGAACAACCAAGGGTTTACCCTGAGTTAACATGAGATAAGCTAACAAGGAAAACATACATATTTTCACTTAAAAAAAAAAATCTAATGTCAAGTCAATTTAAAATTTCCAACAATGTAAAGAAACATTCTATAATAAATGTTACTCCTTTGGAAAAGATAAACTGCATAAAACCAAAAGTTTCAAAAGTATTTTTAAATAAAAAAATTAGTGTTATGTTTCCTGTATTTTGAAATTTGAGTATGAATCTGCTGTTATTTCAACCTTTTTTTTTTTTTTTTAAACAGATGTGGTCTCTATAAAAAATTTAAAAGTAAATAAATGAATAAACAAAGAGACATGGTCTGCTATGTTGCCCAGGCTGGTGAACTCCTGGGTTCAAGGCTACCTCAGCCTCTGAGTCACTGGGATGATGGGCATGAGCCACTGCTCCTGGCTGCTGTTCTACATTCTTACTGGGTTTAGAGTCAAAACTGGCTGAATTTTAATGACCTCATCAAATCTTACTGTGCATTAATACAATTTCACTCAAATAGCAAAAATTTGAACAAATCACTAAAATCAGTGACTCCTTCCTAAATTTGAAAACTACCGGAATGTTTTACTAGATAAATTCAAGAAACCTATACATTAAATGCCTTCATTTAAAATATGCTTTTTTTTACACAATTATGGTAGTAGACTGCTACCTTGGTGGTCCTAGTGACTTACACCTCCTGGTAATTCAACTCTTCCCAGAGTTTGCCCTCTACCACAAGACCTGGCATTGCCAAGTCTTTATAGAGACCACATCTGACTAGCTTTGGTGGGACATTAGCACACACACAATACGTGCACATGGAAGCCTGACAGGCACTGGCATGCTCGGCTTGTCATCTTGGAGCCCATCTTCTAGAACACTCCTTCTTGGTCCCAGCTATCATGCTGTGAAGGGCTCAGTGAGCCACATGGAGAGACCCTCATGGCAAAGAAATGAGACCCACCCACCCCCGCCCCGCCAACAGCCTAACCTGAACGTCCAACCAGCAGCTAGTACCAACTGCCAACTACGTGGAAACTTCAGTTGTCCCAGCTGACATCATGAAGGTTAAGAACTACCCTGTCAGCCATCAGAACCATGAGAATAAATGAAGCCATTAAAATCTGTTAGCCACTAAATTTCAAGGTGATTTGTTTCACAGTAACAGATAAATGAAATGCAATAAATCCCATCATAAGCTTCTTCTATACAATTGAACATGCATTCATAATACTGTACTTATTCTTTACTATAAAAGGGTACGTTCTAGATACTTCTGTTACCAACCAGCTTCCAAAATCTCATTCTGCTCCAAACAATCAGCTGTCTGGAGGCCTCAGCCTCCTAGAGTGCCAGGATTACGGGCATGAGTCACTGTACCCAGCTGGATCTCCAAATTTTATAATGGAACTCTTCAGAAATCAATTTGATTCAGAGGTCTTATACACCAGGGATCTATAATTTCACTTTATCAGTGAAGCAAAGTTTGCTTACTGATGACAGTCAAGTTATCATCAATTTTATACCTATATTATTTCCTATATCCTACCATATCAGAAAACTGAGAATACTTTAAAAATCAACAAAAATAACTATTAGAAGGATCATAAAAAAGTACACATCCAAAAAAATTGAAAGTATGATCTCACAGACACCTGCACACCCATGTTCACTGCAGCATTATTCAAAGAACCAAAAATTGAAAGCAACTCAAATGTCTGCAGATAGATGAATACCAAAGAAAATGCAGTATATAAATACAATTCAGTATTATTCAGTCTTAAAAATGAAGAAAATCCTGTCACATGCTACAACATAGATGAACCTTGAGGACGTTATGCTGAGTGAAATAAGCTAGTCACAAAAAAGGACAAATACTATATGATTCCGTTTATGTGAGGTACTTAACAGCAGTCAGAGTCACAGAAACAGAAGTAGAATGGTGTTTGCCAGTGGATAAGGGAGAAGGAAACAGGAAGTAGTTGTTTAATGGGCACAATTTGAGTTTTGTAAGATGAAAATATGTTCTGGAGATCTGGTGAACATGAATACTCCTAACACTCCTGAACCCTACACTTAAAAATGGTTGATTATAAATTTTGTGTTTTTTAATTTAAAAATTAAAAAAAAAATAGGGCAAAAAATTTATTTTAAAGATCAATGCTCCCCAATACAGAAATAAAAACCCTACACTAATCTCAGTCAAGATGATAATGTACACATATTCCCTGTACCACTACTTAATTAAAAACAAGAAATTGTAAGAGGTCGTGGGGCTACAAAACTTAGTGGCCTAAATGGCTCACACTCTTTGCAAATATCGTCACTGATTTTTCTTTACATACTCTGTGCTTCCATCATAGGGTCAATCTAAAATATAATTGTGTCCCTGTCCTGATTTGTCCCTTTTATAAATTCATGTGTTTAGATTTTTATCTCTTTATTTCTTATTTTAGTTTCTATTTTCAGTGAATATGCTTCACATTTATAGCTAGAATAAAGCTTTTAATCCGTCTTCAAGAAAATCATAAAAAGCTGGGTGGCACCTGTGGCTCAGTGAGTAAGGTGCCAGCCCCATATGCTGAGAGTGGTGGGTTCAAACCCAGCCCCCGGCCAAACTGTAACAAAAAAATAGTTGGGCGCTATGGCGGGTGCCTGTAGTCCCAGCTACTCAGGAGGCTGAGGCAAGAGAATCGCCTAAGCCCAAGAACTGGAGGTTGCTGGGAGCTGTGACGCCACCGCACTCTACCAAGGGCCACAAAGTGAGACAGAAAAAAAAGCATTAATTTTCAAACCTAGCATGAACACTTATCATGTAAAATCTAATGCTGAAAAAAAAAAATCCTGTCTCTTTCACCGTTCTTTGGAGCAGCTTAAATAAATTCCTATTTTATTCATATAAAATAGGAATAAGGAAAACATAATGTCATCTTATATTTGGTTAAAAAAAAAAAAAAAAGGCAAAAGATTTATGCGATCTGAAGGGAAACCAGAGTATATCTTATTTATATTTGGGTAAGTATCTATAAGGTATGCCCAAAGTGTTTCCATTTATGAATTAACACTAATGATTTAAAAACCTCTTCATTATACATTTCTTATTCTTTTAAAAAATAACTAAATAACAAAATGTTCCACAATAAACACTGAATAATAAGGTATTCCCCACCCCCTAAAAGGAACAAGTTAAAACTTCATATGTTTGAAAATGTTTAAGTTTTAATTTGGTAATAATTTTCAGAGTCTTAAATATTGGTGCTTACAAATCAAGAAATATTTTAATATGAATACCTGAGGAATAGGGTTTTCCAAATGGCTATTTGCAATTTAATAGCCCAGTAATCTCTAAGTTGTATTTGTTTATTTTATTTTATTTTATTTTGAGACAGAGTCTCACTTTGTCACCCTCGATAGAGTGCCATGGTGCCTTAGCTCACAGCAACCTCAAACTCTTGGGCTCTATCTATTCTCTTGTCTCAGCTTCCCAAGTAACTGGAACTACAGGCACGGGCCATAACACCCAGCTATTTTTTTAGAAACAGGGTCTCTCATTTGCTCAGGCTGGTCTCAAACCTGTCGGCTAAGGCAATCCATCCACCTCAGCTTCCCAGAGTGCTAGGATTATAGGCATGAGCCACTGCACCTGGCTGGATCTCCAAATTTTATAGTAGAACTCTTCAGAAATTAATTTGATTCAGAGATCTTATACACCAGGGATCTATAAGTTCACTTTATTAGTTAAGCATAGTTTGCTGATAAAAGGCCAAATAATAAATATTTATATTTTATATACAGTCTCTGTTGCAACTCAGTTACTATAGAACAAAATCAGCCATTGATAATACAAAAGTGACTGGGCTTTACATTCCAATATGTTTATTTATGAACACTGAAATCTGAATTTCATACAATTTTCCTGTTATAAAAGATCATTTTTTAAAATATTTTCTTCTCCAACCATTTAAAAAAACATAAAAATCATTCTTAGCTTGTGTATCAAACAAAGAAAGGGTGACCACTGTTGTAAACCAATCCACTTTATGAAGTACATTGAGCTCCTACTGGTAATTTTTAAAATTAGATCAATAATGAATTACTCAAGTTTTTTTTTAATATTTGCAAATAATATACTTGTAATTCTTGATGATTTATTTTTCCTTCACTTAAAAAGAATGCTTCCAGGGGGTGGAGCAAGATGGCAGACCAGAAGGATCCTTCAACTGAGCTCTCTATGACTGGGGAAAAAAAGAGAACCCAGTGATACCTGGGACAGGCCTCTTACAAAGAGACATAGCTCAAGGAGCACAGTGAGGAGGATAAAACTTACACAAAGGACTTTCACAAAATAAGTTATAGCTCAGTGAGCACAGCAATGTGGTGAGCTGGAGTGGTAGAAATCAGATGAATTAGACAAGTAATTGCCACCAGCTGGGATTGGCTGGCTGCCCAAGGAAGTCTAGGATGGGAGGAAGCCTTTCTAGGGTTTTCAGTTGTTCGGAGAAGGTGCGTGCTGACTGGAAAGCCTATAAGAGCAGGCAGACTCAAACAGTATACAGCAATGAGATTTGAATGCCAGTTGGGAGTGGATTTGCCATAGGTTGGATGGCTGGTAAGGCAGCCATGCTGAGACGGTCTCACAGCCGGGGGCTGCCATTGTAGGAAGGTCATGAGAAGGTCTTAGCAGGGGCCTAAAACATGGCTGTCTTAATTCTACCTGCCAGGATCAGAACTCCAGTCTTAAGACAGACTGAGCGACTCCAGCACCCCATGGGAACTGGAGTTGGGGGCACTGTGAGATCTGCCCCTGAAGGATTCTTGTGAGCTTCACAATCCCAACCCAACAGGGTCTGAATGCTGAGGAAATAATCAGGTGATCACCTAAGGCAAGTAAGTTTGGAATAAAGACCACAGAGGTTGCTGTCTCCTAAAAAAACCCATAGCACTACCTGGTGTCCCGGAGACACATTGCAAAATACTATCATTAAGAGCAAGAACCTCTGTTTGAAACAAAGAAGGCAGTGAAAAGGAAAAAGGACAAGGAGGTGAACAAGAAGAAAGAATATATGAGGAATGAACAGAAAAATTCAGGCAACACGTAAAACCAAAAAAAGAACTCCGCCAAGGGGCCATGAGGCAGCTACTGTAGAAGACTTCACCTATAAAGAATTAATGGACTTATGGGGCCATGATCATGCCAGACAGGGAGAGGTTTCTTGGGCAGCACAGGACGCTGGGCTTGGGATGAAGGAAGTGGGGTAGATGCAAAGTCTTGAGAGCACGGAGGCCAGGCACTTAGTCAGCATGCAGACTGGCAGCATGACGGATCAAATACCAAGACTTCCTAAAGTCAAGTTATTCACTCTGCTCAGTCTCTGGATGAAGCTCTTCCCAGCAGAAGCCCAAAGGCAAAAGTCTCAGAAAAATGAAGAAGGAAAGCATGGATCCTTAGGAGATAATGAAGAAGTAGCCAGACTATCTCCTGACAAAAAACAGGTGAAGAGAACTAGTCTTGTGGTGGTGAAAAACATGAAAATTGTGGATCTCAATTGTTCTAGTGAAGAGTTAAATGCTGGGCAAATTGCTGTTATTAAACATGGGTCAAAATTGAAAGATTGTGATCTTAATTTTCCAGAAAACCATGTTCTGCTTATTTGAAAATGATTGTAAATCAGCCTGGAGTCCTCTGCATCCAGACACAGACTTAAAGAGAAATAGAGAGCGTGTACCTGCTTCTTAAACACCCTGGCTAGAAGCCATGTCCATTATTTTTGTTCACACCCACTGTGGGGACTGTAGTCCCTGGCTGGGAGCTGTCTTCCAATGACTGTACTTTGGAAGGAGGAGCACAAACGTTTAATGTATAGCCATCCACCTTTGCCACATAGGCAACTCATGAAAACCCTTTGTGCTTCTGATTCTTTGTGCCCAGCTGGGGTTAACTGAATATCATATTGGCCTGCTGATCCAGAAATAAGTTTGCTTATTGAGGCTTCTAGCTCTGAAGATGCAAAGTTAGATGCCAAAGCAGTGGAAAGATTGAAGTCCAACAGTCGGGCCCACGTGTGTGTCTTGCTTCAGCCTTTGGTGTGTTATATGGTGCAGTTTGTAGAGGAGACCTCGTACAAAAGTGACTTTATTCAAAAAATTGCAAAAATACTGCCAGATGCTAACATTGACTTTTGTTCTGAATGTAAACATGAAGTAATAAAAGAATATGAAATGTTATTTTTGGTTTCAAATGAAGATATGCATAAGCAAATACTGATGACTATAGGTTTGGAGAACCTGTGTGCAAATCCCTACTTTAGCAATCTAACGCAAAACATGAAAGACCTTGTCCTACTTTTGGCCACAGTAGCTTCCAGTGTGCCCAACTATAAATACTTCAGATTTTACTGTAGCAATCCAGAACAGATTAATGAAATTCACAAAGTTTGCCACAGGAAATTGCAAGGCACTGCATGGTTCAGGCCAGGTTATTGGCATATCGCACTGGAGAGTTACGTGCTTAGTTCATAAGTTGGGGCTGATTGGTTGGGCTGGATTTGTCTCTGAAGTAAAATATTCATCTTGTCTATGATACAGTTCATTTACTCCTAGCTAGAATTTTGTTGCTTATATAATTTATAGAAGTTAGACACTTGAGTGGACGACTCTTCTAGCGGTTTTAGGATTCCTGTGGCCTATTCGTACAAATAAATCAGGACCTGAATTATCTAGGCCCTTCTTTTATGATTTCATTGTTCATCGAACCTACACTAAAGATAGGACAAAGAGAAAAGAGAGAACCAAAATCATTCATTTTTGTTATGTCCAATATTTTGTATGCAGTATTTAATAAAAACTTTTTAAAAAAAAGAATTAATGGACTTAAAGGAAATTTACTCCTAATCTTAAACATTATTACTGTTTTTAAATTTTAAGCCTTTTTAATTTTGTGAAGGCAAAAAGTGGAAACCTAATAAATACATATATATATATATAAAAAAACAAAGGGGAATTTATAATATGGATAAAGACAATAAAATGAATGGATGAGAAAATGAAAAGATAAAACCAAAAGTCACATGAGAGATATGTAGAATATAGAAAGGATATGGCAGTGCTTAAGGAAATGAAGAAGACAATCAGGGAATGTAAAGATGCAATAGAAAGTTATTAAAAATAGGTTAGATCTTGGAGAAGAAAGAACCTCAGAGTTAGATAATAAAGTTTCCAAATTAACCCAGGTAGTTTAAGAGGCAGGAAGGAAGAGAGAGAAAGCACAACAGGCACTTAGAGAACTATGAGACTCCATGAAGTGTTCAAACATACTAATAATAGGAATTCCTGACAGACAAGAAGATTGTCATAAAGGAATGGAAGCCCTACTGGAGACTATCATAAACGAAAACTTTCCAAGTTTTACTAAAGACCTCACATACTCCTTTCAGATGGATATCAAACCCTGGGTCATCTCAACTGAAACAGAGCCTCTCCAAGTCACACTGTGATGAACCTGTACAAAGTGAAGGTGAAAGAAAAAATTGTATAAGCAGCCAGGAATAAGTGCCAACTGACCTACAGAAGCAGAGTCATTAGGACGACAGCAGACTTTTCAACTGAAACCTTCTAAGCCAGAAGAGCATGGTCATCCACCTTCAACATTCTTAAACACAATTTTCAGCTCAGAATTCTGTATCCTGCAAAGCTAAGCTTCAAAATTGATGAAGCAAAAAAATCTTTTGCAGATATGCAAGCAGAAGAAAGGAGGGGTTGCAATATTATTTTCAGATAGAAGTAGATTTAAAGCAACTAAAGTTAAGACTTAAATGTGAGCCTAGAACAAATGGGATTAATAGACATATACAGAACACATCATCCCAAAGCTAAGGAATATACATTTTTCTCGTCAGGCCATGGAATGTACTCCAAAATGGACCACATCTTAGGAAACTAATCAAACCTCAGCATAATTGAAAGAATAGAAATTATACCTATCTTCTCAGACTACAAAGCAAAAAAAGTAGAACTCAACTCCAACAAAAAATTTCATCCTCACATAAAGACTTGGAAATTATATAACCTTATGCTGATTGACTGTTAGCTTCAGGAAGAGATAAAAGAGGAAATTCCTCAAACACAACAATGAAGACACAAGTTACCAAAACCTGTGGGATACAGCAAAAGTAGTCTCAAGAAAGAAATTTATCACATTGGATGCCTACATTCAAAAAACAGAAAGAGTGCATCAACAAACTCATGAACCATCTTACAGAATTGGAAAAAGAACAATCTAATCCTAAACCCAGCAGAAGAAAAGAAATAACCAAAATTAAATCAGAGACTAATGAAACTGAAAACAAGAGAATCATACAGAAAATTAATGAAACAAAGTTGGTTTTTCAGGCAGCACCCATAGCTCAGTGGGTAGGGCACCGGCCACATAAACCAAGGCTGGCAGGATTGAACCCAACCCAGGCCAGCTAAAACAATGACAACTGCAATAAAAAAAATAGCTGGGCATTGGGGCGGGTGCTTGTAGTTCCAGCTACTTAGGAGACTGAGACAAGAGAATTGCTTAAGCCTAAGAGTTTGATGTTGCTGTGAGCTGTGACCTCACAGCACCTCTACCCAGGGTTACAGCTTGAGACTCTGTCTCAGAAAAAAAAGAAAAAAGTTGATTTTTCAAAAAACATAAACAAAATCGATAAACCTTTGGCCAGATTAACTAGAAACAGAAAAGTTTCTATTAGAAATTCTCTAATAACCTCAATCAGAAATAAATAAAGGGGAAATAACAACAGATACCACAGAGATATAAGAGATCATCTCTAAGTACTACAAGAAACTCTATGCCCAGAAATTTGACAATATGGAGGAAATGATCAATAGAATCGCACCATTTCCCTAGACTTAATCAAGAAGAAATAGATCTCTTGAACAGACCAATTTCAAGAACTGAGATGGAAAAAAATGAAAAAAATCTCTAACAAATAAAAGCCCTGGTCCAGAATTCACACCAGAATTCTATCAAACCTTCTGTTTTTTTTTTTTGAGACAGAGTCTCAACTTGTCGCCCTGGGTAGAGTGCTGTGGCGTCACAGCTCACAGCAACCCCAAACTCTTGCCTCAGCCTCCCAAGTAGCTGGGACTACAAGCGCCCATCACAACACCTATTTTTTTGTTGCAGATGTCGTCGTTTAGCAGGCCCAGGCCAGGTTCGAATCCACCAGTCTCGGTGTATATGGCCGGCGCCCTACACACTGAGCTACAGGGGCCGCCACTATCAAACCTTCAAAGACCTTATACCCATATTGCAGAAATTATTGCAAATATTTGAGAAGGAAGGAATCTTTCCTTAACATGTCTACAAAGCAAACCTCACCCTGATAAGAAAACCAGGAAAAGACCCACCTGAAAAGGAGAATTTCAGACCAATCTCACTAATGAATATAGATGCAAAAATTCTCAATAAAATCCTAGCCAATAGATTACAGGCACACATTAAAAAAATCATTTATCATGATCAGGTAGGTTTCATCCCAGGGATGCAAGGCTGGTTTAACATACACAAGTCCATAAATGTAATTCACCATATCAACAGAAGCAAAAACAAAGACCATATGATCCTCTCTATAGATGCAGAAAAAAGCATTTGATAAAATTTAGCATCCTTTTCTAATTAGAACACTTAAGAATTTAGGCATAAGTGGCACATTTCTTAATCTGATCGAAGCCATCTCTGACAAAAGTACAGCTAATATTACACTAAATGAAGTAAAACTAAAAGCTTTTCTACTTAGAACTGGAATCAGAAAAGTCTGTCCTCTTTTGCCACTACTATTCAACATAGTGCTGGAAGTTCTAATCAATACGATCAGGTATTAGAAGGAAATAAAGGGCATCCAAATGGGTACAGAGGAGGTCAAACTCTCTCTCCTTGCCAACAATATGATCTTATACTTAGAGAACACTAAAGACTCAACCACAAGACTCCTGGAAGTGATTTAAAAAAAAAAAAAATAGCAATGTCTCAGGTTATAAAATTCAATATCCATAAATCAGTAGCCTTTGTATATGCCAATAACAGCCAAGATAAGAAGCTAATCAAGGACACAATTCCCTTCATGGTAGCTTCAAAAAAAATGAAACACCTAGGAATATACATAACAAAAGTGGTGAAGGAATTTCCTCTACAAAGAAAATTATGAAACTCTAAGAAAATAAATAGCATAAGATATTAACAAATGGAAGAACATACCATGCTCATGGCTGGGAAGAATCAACATTGTGAAATGTCTATACTACCTAAAGCAATCTACAGGTTCAATGCAATAACCATTAAAATACCATTATCATACTTTCAAGATTTGGAAAAAAGAATTCTTCGTTTTGTATGGAACCAGAAGAAACCCTTTATAGCCAAGGCAATTCTTAGTAATAGAAACAAAGCCGGGGGTATCACCCTACCAGACTTTCAGTTATACTACAAGACCATAGCAATCAAAACAGCATGGTATTCCCACAAAAATAGAGACACTGACATTTGAAACCGAATAGAAAGCCATGAGATGAAACTAACCTCCTATAGCCACCTGATCTTTGATAAACCAAATAAGAAATGCAGTGGGGAAAAGAATCCCCATGCAATAAATGGTGCTGGAAGAACTGGATTACCACATGTAAAAGGCTGAAACTGGACCCACACTTCCCACCATGTATAAAAATTGATTCAAGATGGATAAAAAATTTAAATCTAAGGCATGAAAGTGTGGGGAAAACACTTGAAGATATCGGCCTGGGGAAAGACTTTATGAAGAAGACTTCAGTGGCAATGGAAAACGACAAAAATGAACAAAGGAGACTTAATTAAACGGAAAAGCTTCTATACAGCTAAGGAACAACTGCCAAAGCAAACAGACAACCTTCAGAATGGAAAAAAGTATTTTTAGATTATGAATGGACAAAAACTTGATATTAAGATCTGTAGAGAACTCAAGTTAGTCAACAAAAAACGACCCAAGAATCCCATATTATCACCAGGCAAGAGAGATGAATAGAACATACTCTAAAGAAGATAGATAATCAATGAATCACCAACAAAAAAAAAAAAAAAAAAAAAACATAAAAAATTGCTCATAGTCTCTAATCATCAGAAAAATACAAATCAAAACTACCCTGAGATTTTACTTAACCCCAGTAAGAATGGCCCATTATCACAAAGTCTCAAAGCTGCAGATGCTGGCATGGATATGGAGAGAAGAGACCACTTTTACATTGCTGGTTGGACTGTGAAATAAAACAACCTTTTTGGAAGGAATTATGAAAAATCCTCAAAGAACTCAAATTAGACCTTCCATTTGATCCTGCAATCCCATTACTAGGCATGTACTCATAAGGAGAAACATCCTTTTATTACAATGACATTTGCTCTATACTATTTATCGTAGCTCAATTTATATTTGCCAAAATGTGGAAATACCTTAAATGTCCACCAATCCAGGAATGGTTTCACAACCTGTGGTATATGTATACCATGGGGTACTATTCAGCCACTAAAAAAGATGGTGACTTTAAATCTTTTGTATTAACCTGGATGGAGT